>JAPJYX010000138.1:0-21799 GCA_030503985.1 Himalopsyche tibetana
AGTTCCCTATGGCAATCGGGAGCCGGGTGAGATCATCCAGTTTGTCCGAGAAATTTTAACGATGATGGCGCAGCGCCAGGTGAAAATGGTACTGATGGCCTGCAGTACTGGTTCGGCTTTGGCTCTAGATATTGTGAGATCGGAATTTGATTTCCCAATCGTGGGGGTAGTTAAACCCGGAGCTAGAGCGGCTGTTCAGGCTGGTCGGCGGGTGGGGGTAATTGCCACCCAGGCCACTGTAAATAGTAAAGCCTATGGCAATGAAATGCGCCGCTGCGATCCGATCGTGCAGGTTTGGGAGGTTGCCTGTCCCCAGTTTGTGCCCCTAATCGAACAGAATCGAATTCATGAGCCAGAAACTTTAGAAATTGCTAAGGAATGTTTGCAACCGTTGATTGAAGCCAATATTGATGCTTTAGTTTTTGGCTGTACTCACTATCCGCATCTCAAGACAGTTTTTGAAAAGTTTCTACCGCCAGAGATTAGCTACGTAAATCCGGCAGAGTCGGCGGTGAAGGAAGCCTGGAAAGTATTAGAACAAGAGCAGCTGCATAATACTAGCGATCGCACAGGTGAGACTAGCTTTTATGTGAGTGGTTGCGCCGCAAGTTTTGCCAAGCTTTCTGTCAACTGGTTAAATCAGCAGCCGCTAGTTGACAATATTTCGGTGGAATCGTTGCAATCCTTCACTGCCTTTTAGATGCAGAAATCGTTTCAGATCCCCGTCGATCAGGAAAATAGCTTAGAATGATTGTAAACTTTCGTAAAATGCTTGTCTAAGCCAGCTTGTGACTCATGACTTCGGTGACTTCTCTTTTTGCTCCTGTTGAAGCTGACTTGAAAGTTTTAACGGAAAATCTTAAATCGTTAGTAGGCGCTCGCCACCCCATTTTGTACGCCGCTGCGGAACACCTGTTTTCGGCTGGGGGTAAGCGGGTCAGGCCAGCGATCGTGTTATTGATTGCGCGGGCTACCATGCCGGGTGAAGATATTACTCCCCGTCATCGACGATTAGCAGAAATCACCGAGATGATTCATACGGCTAGCTTAGTGCATGATGATGTCTTAGATACGGCTGATACCAGGCGCGGTTTGCCCACTGTTCATGATCAATTTGGCAACCGGGTAGCAGTTTTGGCCGGAGATTTCTTGTTTGCCCAGTCTTCTTGGTATCTGGCTAACCTAGATAACCTGGTGGTGGTTAAACTGCTCTCCCAGGTGATTATGGACTTGGCTGAGGGTGAAATTCAGCAGAGCTTAAATAGTTTCGATCCAGAGCTATCGATCGAAGCCTATTTAGAGAAAAGCTATTTTAAAACAGCCTCTTTGTTAGCCAACAGCGCCAAAGCTTCGGCGATCTTAAGCGATCTGTCAGAGGCCGCCTGCGAAAAGATTTATCTTTATGGTCGGCATTTGGGGCTGGCTTTTCAGATCGTGGACGATATTTTAGACTTTACCAGTTCAGCCGAAACTCTGGGTAAGCCAGCCGGATCGGACTTGGCCGGTGGTAATCTCACCGCTCCCACTCTTTATGCCATGCAGGAGCACCCCATTCTGGCTGATTTAATTACCAACGAATTTACTAATCCTGGTGATTTAGAAAAAGCTTTGGATTTAGTACTCCGTAGCGAAGGTCTGAATAAATCTTGGGAATTGGCTACTTTTCATACTCAGCAGGCCATTGCCCAAGTGGCAGATCTAGCGCCGTCCGCCTCGCGAGATGCTTTGGTGGCAATGGCCGACTATGTGTTGAAGCGGGCTTACTAGGATAAAAAAATTGCAACCGCATCAAGCTACTGGTAACTGGCAGCGAGGCTTGGGTTTATCGATCGTGACGGTGATCTTGTGGGGACTGGTGCCCCTCGCTTTGGGCGTTGTCTTACCGGTAATAGATATCTACACGGTCAATAGCTTTCGGTTTTCAACTTCATTTATATTGTTGAGCTGGTATTTAGCTAGCCAGCATCAATTACCCACTATCGGGCAGTTGCGATCGGCTTCTGCTGGCCTGCTATTATTGGCTATTCTGGGACTGACCGGTAATTATCTATTTTTTGTCCAGGGGTTAATAGCTACCTCTCCTTCTCACGCCGAAGTTTTGATTCAGCTGGCTAATTTGTTTTTTGGGTTGGGCGGACTTTTGATATTTAAGGAAACCTATAGCCGACAGCAATTAGTGGGACTGTTTTTATTAGTTGCTGGTTTGATTAGTTTTTTTCATCAGCAGCTAGCCGTGGTGCTGGCTACTCGCCAGTACTTAGAGGGGAGTGGCCTGCTGGTGTTAGCGGCTTTGACCTGGGCAGTCTACGCTCTGGCGCAAAAGCAGTTGCTCCAACAATTAACTTCTGGTCAGATTATGTGGATTATCTACGGCTGTTGTAGCGTGATTTTTGGTTGTTTTGCTCATCCGGCCAGTCTAGGGAATCTGTCGGCCATCCAATGGGGAATGTTGATTTTTTGTGGATTAAATACTTTCGTGGCCTATGGAGCGTTTGCGGAGTCTTTGCAGCATTGGCCAGCTTCGCGGGTAAGTGCAGTGCTGGCCTTGGCTCCCATTGTGACGATCGTGGCAATGGCGATCGCCTCTCCTGGGCTGGGCATCCGGCCAGAAAAAATCACCCTCTGGGGCATTAGCGGAGCAGTGGCGGTGGTCTGTGGTTCGATTACGATGGCTTTGGGTCATCAAGGGGAGCAGCTGAACAGGTCAGAATAAATATAAGAACTAATAGGTGACAAATGGATACAGCAACGCAAGCCAATGGCGTAAAATCAAAAAAAGAGACCGTGGAAATAGCTCTACAAACCCTAGTAAGATTATCCAAACAACAAAGTATCAGAGATTTTAGAGGAAAGCTTCAGTGGGATGGCGATCTGGAATTGATGAGAACCGACTGATCGGTCTAGTCAGTTTTAGGCGTAATCTAGGTAGGCAAAAGATATTTCTACGGCCACCACCGCCAAAGTTACCAGCTGAAAAACAGTAATGAGGAAAAACCATGAGTCCCGTCGTAGTAGCAGAAATTTTGCAGCAGATCGATTTACTCCCCTTGGTCGAACAAACAAAAATCCTGAGACAGCTAGAACAAAAAATCGAGACGGCAACAGCTCACGGTACAGCATTGCCAAATCCAGTTAGTACTTCCCAGCAACAATGGCAGCAAGCCGTCGATCGTATTCATAACCAAACTCCAGGCTCTCTTGATCGGCAGAAGTCCCGAATTGCTGACATGCTTGCCAAATTTAATGATGATGACGATGAAGAAGACCAGCAACAAGCTCTAGAAATCATCAGCTCTATTACAAGAACATCTATCTAAATTCTGAATGTCCCAAATTGTATTGCTGGACTCCACTCCCGTTGGATTAATCACCCATCCCAAGGCAACTCCTTTAGCAATTGAGTGTCAACAATGGCTAAATAGTTTACTTGGCAGAGGATACCATGTGGTCGTCCCTGAAATCATCGATTATGAAGTTCGTCGGGAATTGCTGAGAGTCAATAAAGTAAAGAGTATTCGCCGACTCGACGAGCTAAAATCTGAGCTAGTATACTTGCCGATTACCACCGAGGTCATGCTCAAAGCAGCAGAAATGTGGGCACAAGTTCGACAACAAGGTAAACCTACCGCAGACAACAAAGCGCTGGATGGAGACGTGATTTTAGCCGCTCAATCTATGCTCATTGATAGTGAAGAATACCGATCGATCGTGGCTACCAGTAACCCCAAACACCTATCTTTATTTGTTGATGCAAGAAACTGGCAAGATATCTAAATTGTAGGAAAACAACCATTCTTTAATGGGATGGCGATCTGGAATTGATGAGAACCGACTGATAGGTCTAGTCAGTTTTAGGCGTAATCTGGGCATCCGGTCAGAAAGAATTACTCTGTATAATTATACCTGCTCCCAAGGCATTTCTATGGCGTACAACAACTTCACACTCGAAAGCGTCAAGCATCAATTTGGATTAAGCTTATCTGCTGCCCCATTTTGCGAAGATTTACCAGTTGCAGCTCCCAGCCAAATGTTTTTGGCCATTTTCAAGGAATGGTTTCCCCTAGCTCAAAAAGCTAAATCTGAGAAGGCCAAGTCGGAACTCTTGGTTAGCCCGGTGTTGTTAGAGGTGAGAAACCTGGTAAATAAATCTGTTGAGTTATTTTCTGGTGAAGAATTTAGTGTCGATCGAGAACTGGGTCTGAACGGTTTCTGCGATTTCCTTCTTAGTAAATCGATGACCCCTTATATTATTGAAGCTCCGATCATCATGTTGGTAGAAGCAAAGAAGGGCGAGTTAGATGTGGGATTAGGTCAGTGCGTAGCGGAGATGGTGGCTGCGCAATTATTCAACAAGAGCGCAGGCCAAGAAATTCCGGTGATTTACGGCTGTGTGACCAGTGGCAAACTGTGGCAATTTCTGAAGCTGAAGGGTAAAGATGTAACGATCGACGCTAACGAATATCAAATCACGCCTGTGGAAAGAATCTTAGGTATTCTTAAATGGATGGTGGAGAACTAGATTGCAGCCAATCCCCAGCCCATCAACGAGTGAAAGTCATAAATAAATTTGGGCTTGCCGTAATGTTCAGATAAACCTGTCTAGTCCGCCTTGGGCGTAATCCAGTAGCGGTAGGCAAAAGATACCCCTACGGCCACTACCGCCAAAGTAATCAGTGAAGTTACCAGCTGAAAAACAGTCTTGAGCAAAATCAGACCGCCGATCGCTCCACCGGCAATCAAAGCCAACTTGCCACTAGCCGGAACCTGCTCAAACCAGTTGCGGGTTTGAAACAGGCGCTCTTGCCAAGCCGCCGGATTAAAAGTGTCAGCATTGATCTTGGGCAGGACTTCCGGAATACGGCTATTTTCAGCAGCAGCATCCACCTCAATCTTGAGATCTTTGAGCTTTTGCTGCCAATCTTGCTGCTGGGAATTACTCATGGTTAAAAGTTAAAAATTACAAGAGGGTGATTAAAATTTTGAAAAATTAGCTTTCGACTTCTACGGCGGCGATATCGATCGTATTGGGCAGCGAGACCCGCATAACCTGACCATTTTCGACCTTGAGAGCTTCACCACAGTTCGGGCAATCTAGCCCCATTCCATTTAGCCCCGTTAGCTCAAAGCTACATACCGGGCAGGCATCCTGCACAATGTTTTGTTTCGACCACCAAGCAAAGCCCAAAATACCAATCACCGGGATCAGGATAACTAAGCCCACCAGAAATAAAGCCGATTTAACGAGCCAGCCTAATCCTAAACTGCCGAGGAGTACGGCAATCAAAATCAGGTTCAGTAAGGGTTTGAACCCGCCTAAATTAAGCTCCGAGATTTTTGGACTGTTATACGCCACATGGCCTCCTTGTTACCTTAACTTTCATCTTAACGCGATCGACATCTTCCTAAAAAAAGTCAGCCAGTTCCAAACCAGCTGACCCCCAAAAATATCAAAACTATTTCAAGGTATGAATATATCCAATACTTAGGAAATGAATGATACCCAAATTAAAATAGACCCAAAGTTAGAGACTTGTCGATCGGTAGCGCCGCAACCAATACCTAAGTAAATAGTGAAGACAGTACCAAACAAGAAGACAGCCATCGCTAAGGGCGACGGAAAGGATTTTGAAACTTGTTGACGTTTTCCACAAAAGGAACGATTAACAAGCCCAAGGGAATAGCAGCCATCGAAGCTATTCCTAACAATTTGTTAGGCAATACCCGCAGCATTTGGAATGCTGGCCACAGGTACCACTCTGGCAGAATTTCCAGAGGAGTCGCAAAAGGGTTAGCCGCTTCACCCTGCACCGCAGGATCCAAGACCGCTAAACAGACGCAGCAGCCGATCGTCCCCAGCATTACTACTGGGAAAATGTACAGCAGGTCATTCGGCCAAGCTGGTTCACCATAATAGTTGTGTCCCATGCCTTCGGCTAGTTTGGCACGCAAACTAGGATCCGATAAATCTGGCTTTTTAATTGTTGCCATAGGTTTTCTACTCTTTATTTTTCAAAAGTGGTTGGAGCTTACAATGGACCGCTGATGCCTTGCTTCCGAATCATCAGGAAGTGCAGCAGCATGAAAACAGCAATGAACCAAGGCAAGAGACGAAGGTATGCAGGCTGTAGTAGCGAGTTAGAGTTGCTTGACCAACGCTAGAGCCACCCCGCACCAAGTCTGCCATCGCTACGCCTACTACCGGAATAGCTTCAGGCACACCAGATACAATTTTGACTGCCCAGTAACCAATTTGATCCCAGGGTAGGGAATAACCAGTTACGCCAAAAAAGACAGTAATTACCGCCAAGATTACGCCGGTAATCCAGGTTAATTCGCGGGGCTTTTTAAAGCCACCGGTCAAATACACCCGGAAAGTGTGCAGAATCATCATTAGTACCATCATGCTGGCGCTCCACCGATGGATCGATCGCAGCAGCCAACCGAAGTTGACCTGAGTCATGATGAACTGGACAGAATTAAAAGCTTCGGCCACAGTGGGGCTATAGTAAAAAGTCATCGCGAAGCCAGTAGCAAACTGAATGATAAAACACATCAGTGTGATACCGCCTAGGCAGTAGAAAATATTTACGTGTGGAGGAACGTACTTACTAGAAATGTCATCCGAGATGGCTTCCACTTCTAGACGTTCGTTAAACCATTGGTAGGTTTTACTGTTAGTACCTGCTTGGTGAACATGAAGTGATTATTTTTTTATGAGTTTGTCAATTATATCGCTAACAGCGAAAACTGCTGGAGCGGTTGATGATAACGAGAACTTGAGAAGTTCAATCACCCACCAGGAGTAGATGGTCAAAAATTAGATTCTCGCTGCTGATGAGGGAGATTTTTTAATCTGCCACTATTAATTTAACACTTTTTAATGATTGCGGGTAGCATCAAAAGAGCTTTAGATAAGCTCTAGGTCTGATGTTTGCTGGCCTAGAGCTATGTTAGACTATCGCAATCAAGTTAATTTATAAATCTTAATCTGGTAGGTGGTTTAGATGGTGAAGCGGAGCTTAATATGCCTGTTGCTAGTCATGCAAGTAGCCTTGGTTGGGGCTGTTGGGACAGCCGGCGCTGGCTTTTAGCTCTGAGCAGCAGCTGGTGCTGCAAGCTTGGCGAACAGTGAACCAGGCTTACTATGACGAGACTTTTAATCATCAAAACTGGTGGCTGGTACGCGATCGCACCATCAAGCAAAACATTACTGATGCGGCGGCGGCTTACCAGTCGAATCGAGAAGATGTGTGGGCCAGCTTAGATGAACCCTTCACTCGCTTTCTTAATCCCGAGCAGTACCGCAGCTTACAGGTCAATACCGCCGGCGAACTGTTTGGCGTAGGTCTGCAGATTGGACTACAGGAAAAAACCAAGCAAATTGAGGTGATTGCGCCAATTCTGGGTTCTCCGGCTGAAAAAGCCGGTATTAAAACTCACGACCTGATCTTGCAGGTCGATGCCACTCCACCACCGATCTAGATTTAGATACGGCCGCCGCTCGGATGCGCGGCCCAGCAGGCACCAATATTAGTTTGATCATTCAATCCCCCGGACAGCCCGCCAAAGAAGTAATCTTGGCTCGCCAAAAAATTGATCTCCATCCAGTAATCGCCGAACTGCGGCCAGGTCAAAAAGGTTCAATCGGCTATATTCGGCTAGCCCAATTCAGTGCTAAAGCGCCTCAGGAAGTAGCGGCGGCCATTAAAAATCTGGATAGCAAGGGAGCGAAGGCTTATGTTTTGGATCTGCGCAATAATCCGGGGGGCCTGGTGACAGCGGGGGTGGATATCGCCAGAATGTGGCTCGATACCGGCACTATTGTCTACACCGTCAATCGTCAGGGGGTTTTAGAGAATTTTGAAGCCAACCACGAAGCGCTCACTAGCGCCCCTTTGGCGGTATTAGTGAATGGGGGGACGGCCAGTGCTAGCGAAATTTTGGCGGGGGCACTGCAAGATAACGATCGAGCAATCATTGTGGGCGAAAAAACCTTCGGCAAAGGATTGATCCAGTCTTTATTTGAGTTGCCAGACGGCAGCGGCCTAGCCGTGACCGTGGCCAAGTACGAAACACCAGATCATCGCGATATTCACAAGAAAGGAATTGAACCGCAGATTGTGGCGGCGGCCAACCCCGATGACAGTAGCAAAGATTCCCAGTACCAGGCCGCCGTTCAGGCGTTGTCCTAATGTGGATGAGCAGAGATCCAGTCCAGCATCATCTGGGGTAAATTACGGCGTTGGCGGGTGGTGGGATCGATCGAGACATGCTTGGTAATTGCTCGACCGGCCACCTGACTAGCCGCTGAACAGATCTGATAGCTGATTCCAAATCATGATCACTGTAAATAGCAGGAGTCAGATTAATTTGCAGTCGATCGCCACAATAAATTGGTCGCTGGAAATTGATACTGGCGTGGACGATCGGAATCGCCAGAGATGAACTGCCCACCAGCTCCTCAGATCAATACCAGCCTCCGCTAAAGATGACTCGTAAGCACCATGACAAATGGCTAACAAGTTAGCGAAATACACCACCCCAGCAGCATCCGTATCGCGCAGCTGCACCTGATAGCTATAGGCATAGCTGACTTGTGGCTTGCGCATTCGCCTGATAATTAACGAGTGGCTGACAGCAGCTCAACACTTCGGCCAGCTGCTCAATTTTCACTGGCTTAGTAATGTAGTGAACGACTCCTCTCTGATCGCCTTCCATCGCATTCGCCGTCATAGCCACAATTTGGGGGCGACAGCCTGGGGGGAAACTCGGCAAAAATTCTTCTGGTAAGCTTCCAGGCCATCTATTTTAGGCATTTGTAAATCCATCAGCACCACATCGTACTGAGATACCCGCAGCTTAGCCAAAACTTCTGCTCCATTCATGACCATGTCGGCTTGATAACCAATCCGCTTCAGCATATGATGGCAACTTTTTGATTAACCGGGTTGTCTTCGGCCAGTAAAATACGGAGCTGTTTACAGGAGCCAAAATATCCTGAGATGCGACCCGTTCCTGATCCGCTGGTCGATTTCCTAAGGCTTGCACTAAAGCATCATATAGATGAGATTGTTTCACTGGCTTACTCAACACAGCTGCCAATTCACTGCTGGTTTCTCTAAATCCCCGGAACTGACTCCATAAAAGCACTCAACAAAATGAGTGGTAACTAGGCGATATCGATGAATTTGACTGATTCTTTGGGCCAGTTCCAGTCCATTCATTTCGGGCATTTGGCAGGTCTAAAATAGCTAGAGTCAAAATGATTATGTAACTCCAACAAACGTAGAGCCTCTGCACCAGAAGAAGTAGCATATGGGCACCCATCCCCCAAGACTGAGCTTGGTGTTTAAGAATTTTGCGATGGTGTGTTGTTTTATCTTCGACAATAAGCAGTCGCTTTTTGTTGGAAATGGCTGAACAGCTGACTTTTGGGCTGGGAATAGCTGAGTGGTGCTACCTGGGAAGTAATAGTGAAGTAAAAAGTAGAACCGCGCTGTTCTTCACTCTCTACCCACATTTTACCGTTCATGATTTCGACCAACCGCCGACTGACTCGCTAGACCCAGACCAGTACCGCCATAATTGCGAGTGGTAGAAGCAATCGACCTGACTAAAAGCTTTGAACAATCGATCGAACTTATCCCCTGGAATACCGATCCCCGTATCACTCACTGCAAATTGTAATTCATAGATGGGGGCAGCCGGATTATTTTCACTGGCATCATGCACCAGGTGACTAGTAACCTTGACAATTACTTCGCCATCAGGAGTGAATTTGAGACCATTTCCAATTTAAATTCACTAAAATTTGTTTAATCCGGGTCGAATCGCCAACGATGCTGTTAGGCACATTTTTATGAACAAAATAAGCTAGTTCTAAACCTTGTTCAGCAGCTTTTGGAGCCAGAGATCTAAGGTTGTTCGATACAATCCCGAATATTTAAGGGGTGTTGCTCTAGCTCTAGTTTGCCAGATTCAATTTTAGAAAAATCTAAAATGTCGTTAATTAAAGTTAATAGAGTATCGCCGCAGTATCCCGAATGGTATTCACAAACTCGTATTGCTGAGAATCAAGTTCGGTGTCTAGGAGTAGCCCGGTCATCCAATCACCCCATTCATCGGGGTGCGGATCTCATGACTCATGGCCGCCAAAAAAGAGCTTTTGGCGAGAGTTGCCGCCTCTGCTAGCTGTTTGGCTTGTTCTAGTAAGCGGTTTTGCTCTGTTAATTCGCGGTAAGCTGGGATTGATTGAGTAACCGGCGGAACGCGCTGCCTGAGGACAGCCCAGTGAATGGGCTTAGTAATATAGTCTTCAGCACCTACTTCAAAAGCTCGATCGACATAAGATGTCTCATCTAAACCAGTAATAATTAGTACTGGGGTTTCTTGGCCATGGGGCATTCTTTTGAGTTGAGCACAGCAGTCAAAGCCATCCATCATCGGCATGAGCCCGTCGAGCAGCACCATGTCTGGTTTTCTCTCTTGAAAAGTTACTAAGGCAGCTTCGCCATCTTCGGCTTCCAGAATTTTCATAGCCTCTCTTGAATCAGGTTTTCTACCAGCATCGATCGCACGACCGCATCATCATCTACAACCAGCAGAAGTGGGGTGTGGTGACGGGTAGGAAAAACAGTCATAGATTTTCTTTCGGCTAAATATTTGGAGAATTACATTAGTTGAGAGAATACAGACCGAATATACCACATTACTCTGCTCTCTGTACTAAAGACTCAGTATCAAAAAGGGTGGCATTTACTTATATTCCCCAAAATGCCAGCAAACACAACACATGCAATTTTTCTACTGCTTATTAAAACTTGATAATTTCATGATCTCTGAATCGCTGATTCAAAATTAATTCAGCAGGGCTAGATCCTCTGGCGTAGATGACTTTTAAGTTGGTTTCTTCTCCCATCACAACTTTTACGGGCATGTGACAAAGTTCAAACAAGGCCGCATCGTCAGTTACACTCCAGCCCCTTGGCGACCTTGCTCATGACAGGTCTTTTAGTAGCTGCACCTGAAATCCTTGGGGAGTTTGTGCCGCCCACAGCTTCGACCGATCGGGAGTACTGGTAACAATTTGATGTTGATCAACTACTTTAATAGTGTCTTTGACTGGTATGGCTGCTACCAAGCCCTCACAGGTACTTAGCTCCTGGGCACATCGATCGATCAGATGGTCGCTCCCCAAACATCTGGCTCCATCGTGGATCAAGACAGCGGTGGCCGTCGGCGCAGTGCTTGTAAGCCGCAAGTAGACCGATTCTTGGCGGGTAGCGCCCCCCACAATTAGCTGCAGCGGCTTGGTATAGTTATTTTTTGTAAAATATCTTGGATGTCAGGCCAATCGTCTCGGTTGAGCAATAATGCCAATCCAGTCGATCGATTGAGCCGACTCGGCAGCGAGCAGTGTCCAAGCCAAAATCGGTTTGCCCAAGACCGTCAGCAAGAGCTTATTACGTTGCGCTCCCTGATCGACCCAAGCCGCACTCATCCGCTGACCAGGCAGCAGCCGGAATTAGTAATGCATATCTACACAATTTCAGGAGTGGTGTCAGGAGCCAATGGCGTTTCCCGAGGTTTAATGGGGGGCTTTTCTACTTTTTTCTCAAATACAATCTCACACTGCCAGTCTACTTCCCCACCATTTGCAAGTTTGAACGGTCGATTTCTCGTGGGGCAGTAAATCTAGTAAGTGATGGCGATCGGTCGGCAAAAATTCACCGGTTTCGATATCCATCAGCACTGCATTCAGCATTTTAAAATGCTGCTTCATCCTTGATCTTCCGGCCGTCGCTAGTGCTATAGACTTTGCCCTTCGTAGATTTATGAACCTGGCCACCATCTCTAGCCCACTGATTAGTACTGCCCAGTTTTCACCGCACTGCTTCGTACCGTTAGCAAAGTAGACAATTACTAGCTTGGATTCTTCCGAATTTTGCTGCTCACCCATGGAAAAAATTCTCGTTTAGACTCTTAGGCTTTTCATTGTAGTTTACTGCCCCTGCCCCGCACAAGCAAATGAACCGCCAACGGGGAACGGCAGCTAGCTGATAAAATGACTATACACACTTACAAAAATCGCCAGTGCTTGCAGCAGTTCTCTATGGTCAAGAAGACCTGCGACTTGAACAAGTCGCCACGGCCCACCGCTGAGGCCGGGGAAGTAATTATTAAAGTAGCGACAGCGACCACTTGTGGTACGGATCTAAAGGTGTGGCGACGCGGTGGTCATGCCAAGATGCTGAAACCGCCGACTTTGTTTGGCCATTGAAGCAGCCGGCAGATTGTGGAAGTGGGCGCGGGGTGACTAATTGGCGGGTCGGCGATCGAGTGGTGGCCAATAATTCGGCACCCTGCGGCAATTGTTTTTTTGCGATCGACAGGAATATTCGCTCTGCCCCAACCTGACCTGGAACAATGGCACTTTTGCCGAGTATTTGAAAATTCCGGCTCCGATCGTCCAGAAAAATATGCTGCGGATTCCGGTGCAGTTAAAACGATTCCTTAGCAGCCATGACCGAGCCATTGGCCTGTGTGCTGCATGGAATTGCTCGTAGCGATACCCAACTGATCGATCGAGTGGTGATCATTGGCGATGGGGCGATCGGACTGATGTTTGTGGCGGTATTAGCGCAGCAGTGCCAAGAAGTATGGCTATTCGGCGGGAATAGCGATCGATTAAAAATCGGCGAACAGCTCGGAGCCCAGCGCACATTGGAACTATCATGATCTGATGGATATTCCCAGCACCGTAAAAGCCGAAACGGCTGGTCGGGGCGCTGATATTGTGATTGAAGCCACTGGCGTACCAGCGGCATGGGAAGTGGCGATCGCCTGTGGCCGACCGGGCGCGACGATTAATTTGTTTGGGGGCTGCCCTAAGCAAACCAGCATTTCGGTATCCACTGACTTGCTGCACTACAGTGAACTGACTCTCAAAGGGGTTTTTCATAATACGCCCCAGTATGTGCGTGCGGCTCTGGATTTAATTGCTAGCGGTACGATTCCCTGGCAGTTGCTAATTAGCGACCACCGGCCATTAACCGATCTGGGTCAAACTTTTGCCGATATGCGCGATCGCAAAGTAATTAAGGTAGCGATCGAACCATGAAAATTGGGATAGTTGGCTTGGGTTTAATTGGCGCTTCGCTGGCCGGGGATTTTGCGGCAGTTGGGGCATCTAGTGGTGGGTACTAGTCGGCAGGCCGCTACCTGTCAGCTGGCGATCGAACGGGGGCTAGTAGACGAGGCCGGGACTGAGCTGAATATCTTGGCGGAGATGGAAGCAATTATGATCTGTACGCCGATCGCTAATATTGTGCCCACCGTTGGGCAGTTGGCCAGTCTGATTAAACCAGGGACGCTGGTAACTGATGCTGGTTCAGTAAAAGGTGCGATCGTCGCTGCTGCTACCCATATTTGGCCACATTTTGTGGGCGGTCACCCGATGGCTGGGAAGGCGGAAAGCGGCATTGAAGCCGCAGAGCTGGTATGTTTCGGAAGCAGCCCTATGTGATTACGCCAGTAGCGGAGACAGTGAGAGTTCGATCGAGCAATTAGCCAGTTTGGTGACAGAGTTGGGGGCGCGCTTGTACTATGCTGCGCCGTCAGAACACGATCAGCGGTGGCTTGGATTTCTCATCTGCCGGTGCTGGTGAGGCGGTAGGCTCTGATAAGTGCCTGTGTGGCGAATAGTGATGTGCCAGGTTTGCAGTTAGCTCAAAAATTGGCTAGCTCTGGTTTTAAGGATACTAGTCGGGTGGGAGGTGGCAATCCGGAGTTGGGGCTAATGATGGCTCAGTATAATCGGACGGAGCTGTTGCGGATATTGGCGGGCTATCAGCAGGATTTAGCCGAGACGGTGCGAATCGATCGAGCAGGAAGATTGGGAGGGGTTGCGATCGAAGTTGGAACAAATCAAGCGACCCGACCTGGTTTTCTACGGTCAACTTAATCCATTAACCAGCCAAATAAATCCTCCACCGTTAGTTCAAAAATCTTGGGCAAATTCAGGGACTGGCAATACAGCCGTGGGCTGATCAAAGAAAGAGTCGATCGATCAGGTGCATAAACAAATATGGCTTGCTCCGTCGGATCAATTAACCATCCCATCTGAGTACCATGGCTCAGACAATGCAAAATATTTTTGGTAACTTTTGTCTGGCTTTGATCTGGCGATAGAATTTCAATTGTCCAGTCGGGTGCAATTGAAAAAACATTGGCAACTCCACCATGCTCGTTGCGGGGAATGCTGTCCCACAAAAATACCGACAAATCCGGAATAATAGAGCGATCGCCAAATGTACAGCGCAGCTCTGTAAAAGCCCGAGCGACCTTCGCTGACTTCAATTGCAGGTTGACTGCCGCGCTCAACTCAGTTTGAATAGCGCTATGTTCTCCTTGGGGCATTGGTTTCTGAACGATTATTCCATTAACGTATTCGCTAGCCGGTTCTGTCTCCGGCAAGGTTAAAAAATTCTCTAAGGTCAGAGGTTTAATGGGAGTCTGTACCATAGCAGCAGATTCAAAGATCAGTACCAGTATATCTCAGGGAAAGAATCGTTCGTTTAATCTAATTTTCTTGCGGTGCGCTGCTCGAAATTTTTCCACCGCTGCAATGCGGGAAGTTTCACCAACAGAATACAGGCAGCCATAATCTCCAGATCGATCGAAACCAGTGCCGGAATTTGGCTACGGCTGACCTTGTGGTAGCCATCAACCTCCAGATGGTAAACAGCTAAGACTCCATCTTCCCAAAACCAAACTTCATCAACGCTAGTAGCTGGTAGCAATTCAGCTTAGATCATCACCACTGGTAAAGTTGATTTCAATGCAAAGTTTGGTGCCTTGAATATCGTAAGATTCATCGCCTCAGCAGCGGCGGCACCGGCTCGCTGTTGAGTCATGGCTCCAGTAGGTTCAAACTCAATCTGGCGATCGATCAAAATGTCTCAATCAGAATCGCAATAATTTTTTTGAATAATTCGTGTGCTTTGCCCGGCATCAAAATCTCAATGGTTCCGCTGTAATAGAATAGTTTTACACCACGAGTATTTTCAAAACCTTTTTGGAGGTGCTCAACTGCGCCCAGGTTTTGTCACACTGAATGGTGCGAACATCTCCTTGATTGATCGCAACTTCGATCGCTTTGCTGGCAAATTTGTTGCTCGGTGATGTGCTGGCGGCAGTCATCAGGAACCTCCCAATATTATTTTCGTGGTACTACGATTCCTCCTTCGCGCCACAGCCGTCGAAAGAGGAATGATAAATTCACATCTTGGCTATTACCGTCTAGTCGATCGCAATAGTCGTGGGCGCTGTGGCCGTTGGGGGAAAATTATTATCCACATGAGGTTGCGGTATTCAGCATAAAGTCGATCGCGCCAAGCAAAAAATATTTCATAGGCCGGGTTATCCGCAAAACCTGGTAGACCCTTGCCCTTCAAATTGCTCGGAATATTCAGATAGGGTCCCTCTGGGATTTTGATTACCAAACTCAGCGCGGCCACTGTCAAATCAGCTAAAGTCGGCTTGTCACCCAACAGATAAGGATGTTGCTGCAACAGCAAGCAAACTGACTCCATATCGCGATGCAAAGCATCCTGAACTTCTTTTAATACGGTCGAATTCAAACCCACTCCAAATCCCACGGCATCAATTAGCTCATTGGGAATTCCGTTCACTAAGCTGCGTAACAGTCCTGGCGCGCCGCTGGGCAGCATCGAAGAGCGCAGATTATTATTCTTTAAAGCTCCAAACAAAGACTTGCGACCTTTAGTGCCGATCGATTCATCGGCCCATTCTTCGATGATCATGCACAATGCCTTGGACTGGGCATTAGTAGGAATCAAATGGCGATCAGGATAGGTTTTTTCTAAGTACATGGCGATCGCCGTCGAATCAGCCACCACCACATTGCCATCTTTTAGCACCGGCAGCTGTCTTTGACCAGACAAACCAAATATTTCTAGTTGGCCAACTCCGGGTATCACTTCAATTTTCTTGTACTCTAAGCCTTTGAAATCTAGAATCAGCCGCACTTTTTCTGAAAACTGCGAGAGTTCAAATTGGTATAGTTCTATCATTTTTTGATATCTGGTAAATTTGGTAGACTAGTGCTCTCCGCCCATTATAATTCCTCTCTACAAAGAGAATTGTAAAAAAATACTTGCATTTGCTATAAACGACCCACTATAAATTCCCCTGCCTGGAAGACCAGAAACAAGGGGAAACTCATCACTAGACTGGCTACTGAGCGGCGGCTGGAACTCCAACAGATGCTGGCGGCTGCGCTACCGCCGCTGTTTCTTGCGGTTGAGGTTCTTCGGCAGTGGGTTTTGCGCCGATTGGCAATTTGTCCTTGCAATGTTATGAGCGCCTTGGAATACTGCGGGTCTTGCTTAGTCGCCAACCGCTTCCGGTCTTGCATCAAGGCTTTGATGTCTTTTTTGCTGAGGGGCACATTCACATCTGGTTTGATCCCAAGTTTAATAATATCTTTACCGCTGGGCGTGAAGTACTTAGCGATCGTTACCTTTAAGCCAGATCCGTCGCGCAGGGGCCGAACAGCCTGTACTAAACCTTTACCAAAGGTTTTGCTGCCCACTAACTGAGCGCGCTTGTTGTCCTGCAGCGCTCCTGACAAAATTTCACTGGCGCTAGCGGAACCACCATCAACCAACACTACCAACGGCTTATTGGTCAGAGCCGAGCCATCAGCAGCTTGTTTACAATCGGCACTGCGACCATCACAGCCCCCAGACCGGTTTCTGGTGGAGACTATCGTACCCTGATTTAGCCACATTCTGGCAATATCGATCGCTCCATACAATAATCCGCCGGGGTTCCCCCGTAAGTCTAAAACATAGCCATTAACTTTCTTAGATTCCATCTTCGGATAGCTGCGCTCATCTCGTCAGGAGCATTAGCACTGAACTGATTGAGGCGAATATACCCAATTCCACCCAAATCATTAGGTCGTACTCGGCCTTCACCGGATGAATTTCATTTTTTGGCGCAGCAGCTTATGTGAATGATTTGCTGCCCTGTTTAATGGTCAAAACCACTGAGGTGTTTTCCTGACCCCGAATCAGCGAGACCGCCTTGTTCACATCCATGCCCTTGGTGCTCTTATCATCAATCTTGATAATTACATCCTTAGAGATAATGCCAGCTTAGCTGCTGGGGTGTCCTCGATCGGCGAGACTACCACCAACTGCTTAGTCTTAGGGTCTTGAGGTCAGCTGAATTCCTACGCCAATCAGGTTGCCGGCCGTATCCAGCTGCATATCTCTATATTCTTTTTTATCTAAGAATTGCGTATAGGGATCGCCTAGGGTCTTCAGCATTTCCCGCACACCTTATAGGCTTCTGCATCAGTTTTATAATTAGCTTTGGTTACATACTTCTGCGGATCGCATTCCAATCTTTTTTATTGAAAGTACCGTCAACATAGCTAAAATTCACTAATTTGCCAAACTTCTTCGACCACTTCTTTGGGGTTTGATTTCAGCAAGGCCACACTTTTAGACAAGTGGCTACCGCTGGCTAAGACCGCCGTAGCAGCCAGAAGCATGGTAGTTGCACCAATGGCCAAATTACGCTGTTGATCGTCATCATGCTTGTTCTATTACCCAAATTAAGTTGGTCGCGACATCCTATGCCCAGATTAACATACTCAAATTATTTACTGAGCAGCTCTCCAGTCTTGAAGTTAAGCTGTACCTAATATTATGACAAATTTTCTCTCAAAAGTGTCATTGATGCTCAAAATCATGCTGATATTCAGCCAAAAACCGAACAGCTCATTCCAATTAGTTAACAGTGGTGTTCGGGGTGGCGATCGCTGTCGGAGCGGCGTTTTGGGCAGCAATCTGACTTTGCAGCGTAATCAATGCCTGAGCGTACTGCGGATCATTTTTGGTGGCTACCCGCTGCCGTTCCTGCATAAGTAATCTCATATCTTCTTTACTTAATTCCACATCCACATCTGGCTTGATGCCTTGCTTATTAATATCTTTGCCGCTGGGGGTAAAGTATTTGGCGGTAGTGACAGCCAAGCCAGAACCATCTTGGAGCGGTCGCACCGACTGGACTAAGCCTTTGCCAAAGGTTTTGCTGCCCACTAGCTGGGCGCGCTTGTTATCTTGCAAGGCTCCCGATAAAATTTCGCTGGAACTGGCGGAGCCACCATCTACTAAACGACCAATGGTTTTTTTGTTAGGGCGGTGCCATCGGCAATTTGTTTGCAGTCGGTACTTCGATCGTCGCAGCCACCACTGCGATGCGGGTAGAAACGATCGTGCCTTGATTTAGCCACATTTTGGCAATATCGATCGCCCCATATAACAAGCCACCGGGGTTCGATCGGAGGTCTAGCACGTAGCCACCAACTTTTTTGGCTTCCATTTGTTTAATGGCTGTCCGCATTTCTTCGGTAGCATTGGCACTGAACTGGTTGAGCCGAATATAACCAACTCCTCCTAATTCATTTGGTCGGTATTCAGCCTTGACGCGGTGCAGCTCAATTTGCTGGCGGCGGAGCTTATGCTCTACCACCTTTTCCCCATGCTGAACTGTTAGTAATACGGAAGTCCCTTCTTCGCCCCGCATCAACTGCACAGCCTGACTTAAATCTAGACCTTTAGTACTTTTGCCGTCAATTTTAATGATCACGTCCTTGGCAATAATTCCGGCTTTGGCGGCGGAGTGTCATCGATCGGCGCAACCACGACAATCTGCTTGGTCTTTTCATCTTGGGTCAACTGCAGGCCAACTCCCAGCAGCTTGCCAGAGTTATCAGACTGCATTTCGGTAAAGTCTTTTTTGTCCATAACCGCGTGTAGGGATCATCTAGCTCCTTGAGCATGTTCCGTACGGCCTTTGGTAGGCTTCTGTATTAGTTTTATAACTCGCATCAATTACATATTTTTTCCGAATGGCCTGCCAATCTTTTTTATTAAAAGTGCCGTCAACATAGCTATAGTTGACAATCTGCCAAACTTCTTCTACTACTTCCTTGGGGTTAGCTGGCAATAGAGTGATGCCTTTCGGCAGATGGTGGCCAGTAATGGCTAACGCTGCTCCAGCTAAAAGAAGATGCTGGCTCCCAGGGCTAAATTGCGATTTTGGTCATTGTCATACTTTAACTCTACAGCACCTAAATCTATTTGATTATGAAAGACTTATGCCTATCTAACACAATCAAATTGTTAGCATTGCATATGATCGGGAGTTCCAGGTAATAGCCTCTCCAATATTGCACTACAAGATGGAACATCGTTTGAACGGTCACAGTGTAATTGTAACCAAAGATCAGCAAAATAGCGTAGTGTTCAGCTGTAATTGTTGAATTACGAGCCTTAGGGATTAGACAATCGGCTATAGTCTGGCGGTACATTCTAGTAGGAGCCTTTGATTCTCGATCGAATAGGGCTGAATTTGCAAAGCCTGGCGCAGCACCGAGATGGCCAAGGCATAATTCCCCTAGAGCAGCCTGGCATAGTCCCAAACCGTGCCAGGCTCCAAAGTGTCCAGGGCTAAGTTCGATTGTTCTTTGACAGTCGGCGATGGCTAGATGGTATTCCTGGCTAATGTAGTACAAAACAGCGCGCCGATTCCAGGCTTCGACAAAGTCTGGCAAATCGATAATGAGGTGGGTGAGGGTGTTGATCGCTAAGTCTATTTTTCCTTGGGTGGCTAGTTCCTCACTGGCTTCAATCTGGGCGAGGCCAGCTTTACCCTTTTGCCAGAACCAAATTCGCCATAGCTGAGCAGTTGCTCGATCGCGGATGATGGCATCAGCATTTTTCAAGTCAGCAGCAGATGATCAATCAATCTTGGTTCATCGATTTAGTAGACTAGCTTTAAAATAATTAACTGAATAATATCGAATTGGTGATGGTTTCTACTTTAGTTAAATTTTAGATATTTTAGCGTGCCGTCTTAGTTAGTAAATAAATACCAGCACTAATACCTAAAATGTTGGGTAACCAACCCGCCAGGAAAGGTGAAAGGTAACCAGCTTCACCCATTCCACCTGTCACCATCATAATCAGATAGTAGGCAAAAATCAGCAGTAAGCTTACCCCAAAACTGGTGGCCTTACCGCCTCGCTGTGGCCGAATTCCTACCGCCGAACCAATCAAAGCAAAAATTAAACAAATAAAGGAAAAGCTAACTTTTGCTGAATTTTAATTTGAAAGGTATTTAAGGCTTTTCCATCAGCTTTGGCTCGTAAGACATCCAGATATTTAATCTTTTCGGCAATATTCATTTCTTCGGGATCGCGATCGAGAGCTACGACATTTAGGGGGTCTTCACTCAAATTAACACTCGTACTGCCGAATCCAGCTTTGGTAGTGCTGGCTGACCGAGGATCGATCGCGTAGGTCGTACCATTCACCAGAGTTAAGGACTTTTGTCCGAAGTCTAACTGGCCAGACTTAGCGTTGACAATGAGAGTGATTTCATTAAGTGATTTTTCCACCACCGTGACATCGGTCATTTCCTTGCCATCAAATTTCCGCGCATAAATCAAGCGCTTTAAAGTCTGTGTTTCTTGCCATCTTGCCCTACTTCCGCCGCATAGTCGGGATAAATAATATTTTCAGTTTAAAGGCTGGTTTATCTTGCTTGAGAGCCTGGTCAAGAGTTCTGGTGGCCTCAACTTTAGCTGCTGGTACCAAGATTCTTGCAATACGAAAGTTAGCCCCGTCACCATAAAGCTCAAGACAATTGCGGGCACAATCAGTCGATAAATACTCACCCCAGCACTGCGAATCGCAATAATTTCACTATCGCCCGATAGCCGCCAAAAGTCATCATAGTAGCCAGCAGCATCGACATCGGAAAGGAATAACCCAGAAACTCGGGCATAGTCAGTAGCAGCACTTTAACTGCCGTAACCAGCGGTAAGCCAAATTGAGTGACCTTCCGAATCAACTCAAAGACACTGCCGATCGAAGTCGCTAGCGATGAAAAAGCGCCTACTCCAAACAAAAAAGGCAACAGCAGCTGGATAAAAATATAGCGATCCATCACCGATACATTCGGAAATAGCGAATTAAATAAATTAGCTTTCTTAACCATAATCACAGCTGGAATTCATTGCCCAAATAATATTGTCGCACTAAGGGATTGCTGTACATTTCTTCGGTAGTGCCCGAGCCAATACTTCACCTTCACGCATAATATAAGCCCGATCGGTAATCGCCAGGGTTTCGCGCACGTTGTGGTCAGTGATCAGAATGCCCATATGGCGATCGGTTAAACCGCCAATAATTTTTTGAATCTCGGCCACGGCGATCGGGTCAACCCCGGCAAAAGGTTCATCCAACAGCAAAAACTTGGGACCATCCCGACCAGCCGCCAGCGCTCGGGCTAACTCCGTCCGCCGCCGCTCTCCCCCCGAAACCTGACCACCCAGGTGTTGGCAACTTGCTGGAGCCGAAATTCTTCAATCAACCTGCTGAGGCGCTGCCGCCATTCTCGGCGAGGAATCCCAGTCTGCTCCATCACTAGCAAAATATTGTCGGCCACGGTCAGCTGCCGAAAAATACTGGCCTCTTGTGCGAGGTAACCAATTCCTAACCGAGCGCGTTTCATGAATCGACAATTTGGTGACATCTTGATTGTCTAACCAAACCGTTCCATTAGTGGGCTTTTCTAGGCCAACCGCCATATAAAAAGTGGTAGTTTTTACCAGCCCCATTCGGTCCTAGCAAACCAACAACTTCACCCTGACTCACCGACAAACTGGCTCTTTTGACACCTGCGTTTGCCGTAGGTT
>JAPJYX010000139.1:0-13872 GCA_030503985.1 Himalopsyche tibetana
CTTTTTACTTGGAGCAACAACCGCGTTCCCAGTTGATGAAATAAGTACAAGTTTTGGTAATGATAAAACATATATTGTTTTTACTAAAAAAACAGAAAACAAAGAGGAGGGCAAAAAATGGCTAAAAACTGCAATTGAAACTCTTGACCTATTTTGTAAGTCAAAAGACTTAAAATATGTTCACATAACAGGTAAAAAATATCTATTAATGCTTGGGAAACAAGGGAAAATAGGTAACTTTTTAAACCTACAATCTTAAACTTTAAAAATTGTTTAGACCCTTGACTAGGGTCGTTTTTTGTGCTAAACTAAGGAAATAGTGCAATACAGTACTATTTTACAGGAGATCAAAAAACCATGTTTTTAGCAGTCGCAGAAAATGTAATTGAAACAATGCCAACACAAACTTTTTACTATGTTTTGTTTGGATTTTTTGGAATATTGTTATTACTTTTGGGTTCAAACGTTGCCCTTGTAGTCTATATCTTTACAACATTGAAAGATACTGTTAAAGATGTAAAAGCAAGCGTTCCTGAACTAGGTGCAAAAATGGACACAAAACTTCAAGATAAAGCTACTAATCAAAAAGTAGACAGTCATCTTAAACTTGTAAAAGCTGAAATTAAAGGCTTAAACACTACGATTGATATTAACACATCAGGGTTAAAAGAAGACGTAAAAGAGGTAAAAGGTGATGTTAAAGCACTTATTCAAACAGTAGCACGGATAGAGGGCATGCTTAAAACCAAAGAAGTGTCAACCCGCTAGACAATGTCAAGCCAACTTAAAACAAGTTGGCTAATTTTTTTACCCAAAAAATAAACGGATAAGGGCAAAGCTGCACATTTCTACCTAAAGTCCAATAGGATTTAAAAAATTAGAGTTCAACACCTATAAATACTTCAACACCGTAGTCTTTGAAATTTGAAGCTCTTTTGCTATCACCCGTATACTTTTACCTAAATCCTTTAACATGTGGATTTTTAGACGTTTTACAGGGTCTAATTCTTTCCTACCCCAAGAGTTGTCACCTTCCTTAAGCATTTTAGCTCTTTTGTTAGCTACACCAGATTTTACACGATCTTTTATCAGTTCTTTTTCAAATTCTGAATAAGCACTATTAATATTAAATATTAATCTACCCATGGTTGTAGTTGTATCAATATTTTCTTTGTATGATACAAAGTCAATGTTTAATTCTTTGAATAACTCTAAAGTATCAACTAACATTTTAAGACTTCTAGCAAACCTATCAAACTTCCAAACAAGTACCGCATCAAATTTACGCTTTCTTGCTTCTTTTAGAAGTTCGTTTAGACTATCTCTTTTTTCGTTACTCCCTGTTCCTGTATCTTCATAGACTTTAAACAATTCATAATCTCGCTTGATTTGAATAATTGATTAAGGTGAGTCTCTGGTTTTCAATATTTTGATCAGCTCTAGAAACCCTTAGATAAATTGCTATTTTATTTTTCATAAATCGTTCGTTATATGAACAGTAAAACACACACAAAAATATCCTGCAAGAAACAGGGTTTTAAGGTTGCTTTATTTAAGGGGTTTTATGAACGATTTAGGGATTAATAATCAGGGGTTAATTCCTTATGGGACATTTTTACACGAAAACTGGTGCTACCCCTACACAAAAACATGTAAAATAAAACTGACAATTAACCACAAGGCACCCTTGTCATTTATAATAGAATGTGCTAGTAATTAATTATTCATTACCGAAATGACAAATGAACGCTAATAACACCAAGGTTACAAAGATGGACATTATTTATTTTGTAATAGTAATAATTTGTGCATTGGGGCTAGGTTATGTTTACATGTAGAGTGTAATTTATTTGACATTCCCCTTTTTTTGTTATATAATAGCCTTTAGGCCTTTATATAACAAATAATGAACAAAGGAATTTTAGACATTTTTCTTCGTCTTATTGCTGGTGTTGCAACTCTAATCTTTGGAGTGAATGCATATCACAAGTTTCACGACCCGCTTATGCAATTCGTAATCTTCACTGCAATTATTGTAAGTGGTATCGGAATTGTACTTGGCATGATTGTAGCTTATTGTGTAGCTAACGGACGTTACCAGTAAAAAACAAAACCCACTGAACAAGCCCCGCACTGTATAATGCGGGGTATTTTTTTGATATTAAAATGATAGTAAAAATAAACCAATTAAATAATCTTAATAATTTCAACCTCAAAACCTAGCAAACAAGCCACGTTTAAGTCATCATTCGTATAATGTAGCTTATACGAACTGGGAGTTAAGAGTCTTTTTATTATTTTGAATAAAGATAAATATATATATTATTTTTATATATAAATTATATATAAAAAATTTATATAGATTTTTATATAGATTTTTATATAGATTTTTATATAGATTTTTATATAGATTTTTATATAGATTTTTATATAGATTTTTATATAGATTTTTATATAGATTTTTATATAGATTTTTATATAGATTTTTATATAGATTTTTATATAGATTTTTATATAGATTTTTATATAGATTTTTATATAGATTTTTATATAGATTTTTATATAGATTTTTATATAGATTTTTATATAGATTTTTATATAGATTTTTAAAATTCGTGAGAATTTTAAAAATATTTATCTTGTACTACACTCTTGTACTACACTCTTGTACTACACTCTTGTACTACACTCTTGTACTACACTCTTGTACTACACTCTTGTACTACACTCTTGTACTACACTCTTGTACTACACTCTTGTACTACACTCTTGTACTACACTCTTGTACTACACTCTTGTACTACACTCTTGTACTACACTCTTGTACTACACTCTTGTACTACACTCTTGTACTACACTCTTGTACTACACTCTTGTACTACACTCTTGTACTACACTCTTGTACTACACTCTTGTACTACACTCTTGTACTACACTCTTGTACTACACTCTTGTACTACACTCTTGTACTACACTCTTGTACTACACTCTTGTACTACACTCTTGTACTACACTCTTGTACTACACTCTTGTACTACACTCTTGTACTACCGTTTGGTACTACCGTTTGGTACTACCGTTTGGTACTACCGTTTGGTACTACCGTTTGGTACTACCGTTTGGTACTACCGTTTAAAAATTCTCACGAATTTTAAAAAAACATAGACTTGAAAAAATAATATAGAAAATAAGTTTACACATTTGACAATATAACACACTTTGTGATACATATTGTATGACAAAGTGTGTTATACATTTTTGTTGATTTAAATAACAAAAATCGGTACTATAAAATACATATTGTATTTGATTACATATTACACTTTGTAACACAGTTTTTATGCCAAAAATTATAACATTAGCACTTGAAAAAGGAGGGGTACTCAAATCAACAACAGCGGTTAATTTATCTTATGGTTTAGCAAACCGAGGACACAAAGTGTTGGTAATTGATTTTGATCAGCAAAGACACGCAGGACTAAATTTGAACGCTAAAGGAGGGTCTGATTTAGCGACTGTTTTAAGAAGCAAAATGCTAAAAATTGAAGATTGCTCAACCACTAATAATAAAAATCTTTTTGTTTTAACCAACAAAGCTGATATTAACGCTAGTCTTTTTAATCAGTTCCCAGTAGAAGACCAAAGTTACCTTTTACAGGACGCTTTAAATGGTTTTAACGAAGTAGATTACATAATCATTGATACACCCCCTAACCTAGAGTTACAAGTTATTAATTCACTTATAGCTAGTGATTTTTTATTGACACCAGTAACTCTTGAAATTTTTGCAATAAGTGGATTACAAAACATTATCAATGCTTATAATAAAGTACAAGATAGGTTTAACCCAAAATTAAAGTATTTAGGTGTTGTAATAACAAAGTTTAATGAACTTTACAAAGATAACCAAGAAGATATTGAGAGTATTAACGAAGTCCTACAGGGCAAAGGAATAATATTAAACTCAAAAGTCAGAACAAATGTGAACATACCAAGAAATCAAAAGCAATGCCTCACAGTATACGAAACTAACGACAACAAGGGAGTTGAAGACTTTGAGAACTTAACAACTGAAGTACTAAGTTTAGTAAGCTAATTATGTGTTACATTGTGTAACACATAATCAAATACAAAATGTGTTACATTTTGTCATACATTTTACTTAGAACCCCTTAAATATAATAAAACAATCAATTACAATATGTATCACATATTGTAATACATAATGCAATACAATAACTTAAAACCTCATTTAATATGTCAAACCTTTTAGACAATATACCTACCAGATTAGAAAAAGAACAAAACTTTTTAAGTAATAATCAAAATCAAATTGACAATCAGAATGCTATCAAAATTACAACTGAAAATAGGCAACTGAATAAAAAAATAATAACAAGCAAAATATCAAAGTCAAAAGCCTTATCTTGTAGGATAAAGCCTGAATTATTTACTAAGTTGGATAAACTAGCATACACTCAAAGCGTGTCTATCAATCAAGTGGTGGAACACTGCCTTGAAGAATATTTTAAAAATAATTAATTATGGATAATGAAAAAAAACTATACTCAATCAATGTTTTGAGTAAAGAGGTTAAAGTAGGAAATAGGCAGGCGTGGAAAAATCTTATTTACCATGAGAATTACAAGCATTTATTTGAAGCCGTGCAGTGTGGTAAGTATATCAAGTATACTACTAATTTAAATACAAAAGAACTTAAAAACACCATAAAAGACTACATTTATAATGTAAGATTAACTACTGCAAAAAAAGGAGTAGAGGCAAGACTCAAAAAACTTGACAAATAAGTCAAGTTTAATTTTAATATGATTAAGGGTTTTACTTATTAATTTACGCTTGTGTAAATTAATAAGATAATAAATAAAAACCCTTGCGGGCATGAATTAAATAACAATCTAATAATAAAACTTTTTTAGTAATAAGTCAATATTTTTAGTAATTCCTAGACCGCAAAAATTTTAGATAGTCAAAATTTTATGCAAAATAACAACACAAGAGACACAATCAAAGCTACTGTTAGTATAACAGAATTAGCTTCAAAACTAGGTTTTAAAGTAAAGGCTAATAAAATAAAGTCAATTTACAATGACCAAGAAAAAAGCCCAAGTTTACACCTCTACAACGAAACGAACACCTTTAAATGTTTTAGTACTGGAAAGGGCGGGGATCTGTTCAAGTTCTATGCAGATGTCCAAAACCTAGATAATGACAAGGACTTTAAAAGAATTGTTAAGGAGCTAGGGGCAATGTTTGGAGTTTACGAAATAGAGGAAGCCAAGGCAATTAATATTGACTTAGTCTACAGTAAAGCTGAACTAACACCAGCCATACAACCAAGTGTAAGTTTGGAAAATCTAGCCGTTTTTAAAGACTTCTTCAAGTTCTTACTAGATAACACAGCATTACACGATAGAGGACTTGAAACAGTCCAAAAGAGGGGCTTAAACGATAATATAAAAGCAATTAGTAAGATTAGCTATTTAGACTTATCAGAATATGAAAAAATAAATAGTTTAGCAATTGCAAAGTTTGGGGTTGAAACTTTAAAAAGTTTGAATTTAATTAAAAAAGACGGGGTAGGGATAAGCAAAATGTATTTTGATTGTCTTCTTATCCCTTTTTTTAGTACAAAAAATGAGTTGGAATATGTGCAACTTAGGAATTTGAACTATAAGGTAGATGGGCAATTTTTTAACAAGACTAAGTATAACTTTTTTACGGGTATCAACACCCCGAGCGACTATAATCTTGACTTGATACTTGAAAAAGTAAGATTAAAAAAGATAACTCCAGCCGATCAGATTTATATAACCGAGGGGGTAATGGATTGCTTAATCATACAACAAGATAACAAAAACAGTTTTGCCGTTGTATCCGCCAGCTTAGACGGGAAAATTGAACAAGCAAAGTGGCAAGAGTTGATTGACTCACAAGCCGAATTAGTCCTTGCTTTTGACAATGACCCAGCGGGTAAAAACTTAACTGAAAAAGTAAAAAATACGCTTTTAAGTTTAGGGGCTAAGAAAATTAAAACGGTTGTATTACCTGAAGATATAAAAGATATAAACGACTATTATTTGGCTAATCACCACCTAAGTTTTAACTTAGAAAATGTTACAATAGAATGCCCGCCAATAAGAGGTAGGGGAACAATTGACGATATTTACAACGCCCCAAGCCCCGAGTTTTTACCGATTAGTTTTTTGCCTCACATTATACAAACAAGAGCCTTAACAACAATAGGGGCGTGTACTAATCACGGAAAAACAGCAATTCTATTAAACATTGCTATTACTCTACTTAAACAGGGTTTAAAGGTTTGTTTTGTAACCCTAGAAGAAGAATTACAAGAGATATTTTTTAAACTAGCGTCCATATATTGCAACGATGACATAGACCAAAACATAGGCAATCAATCCGATTTCTTAAAAAAAGTCTTAAAATTCAAAAATCAAGACGTAACTTATCAACCAAATCTAATGAACAGTTACAACGAGTTTGAGAATTACCTCAAAAACTCAAAATTAGTCATTTTAGACGTGCCAATGATTAAAATAGGGGAATTATGCCAAGAACTACAAAAGCTCCTCAATTTTGAGCCTTATGATGTTATTTTAATAGATTACATTCAAAAGCTAGAACCTGACAAACAGGGAGGCAATAGACAACTAGAGTTACAATCAATCACCAAGCAGTTACCAGTTTTAGCAAAAGAGCTTAATACTGCGATTATCGTAGGTTGTCAGCTCAATAGAGAGACCCAAGACCCAAAGCAAATGAAAGTTGCAGGAATAAGAGAAGCGGGAGATATTGCCCAAGACAGTAAAACAGTCATAGGACTATGGAACTACAACCACTTAAGCGATAATGAAAAACCAAAAAATGAAATTTTACTTAAATGTTTAAAAAATAGAGGGGTGCAATTTGATGACGTTTTACTTACTGTTAAAAGTGGTCAAAAATGGATTAAACAAGAGCTTAAAATAGAGCAATTTTTAAACAAAGAAACCGAAGCTAAATTTTATGGCTCAAAATCAAAATAAAATCATGGTACCAAAAGAGTTAAGTGCTTTTTTAACCAAAGACGATCAAGAAAATTTAAAAATTATCCAAGATCAAAATATTAACAAACAGCTCTTGCCTTTGTCTAGTTTTGATTATTTCGGTAAAATATTTGTCATTTTTACACAGGAAGAGGGTATAAAAGTAATAAACGCAAATAAAGATTTATTAGATAATCCTGATGTAACGCATATAAGACTTAATTTGGGCGATTTAAACCAAGCGACGATGACAATAACTAATTCTGATAAGAAATATGACTACAAAACAGCCAAACAAATTATGAATAAGTTTATTGAAGTGTCAAAAACGGATACTTGTATTTTTAAAAGCATAGACAAAACAGAGGAGGCAAAAATGAGTAAAGAAGACATTGAAAGACTAGGCAAACCAAAATTGTACATGGGTGTATTCCAACCGTTTGTGGTGAGTACAGAAAGTGTTATTTTTGAACAATCAAAAACAAGAAAACAAAGCACAGGCAAGGGCGAATACAAAGAAATTACCTATAATAAAGTTGATAACTATATTGTTGATATACCAAAGAATTTTTTACTACATTACTTGCAGTTAAAACAAGATGATTACCTTAGCTTAGATATACCTAAAAATGTATTACAGCTTGTAAATAAAAGGAGCAAAGACCAGTATTATCAACTTGCTAACTTTATTTTTACCAAAATACATGAGACTAAAATAAGAAGATGGAAAAACCCTGATTATATCCCAAAAATCACTGTAGTAGAGATATTAAGAGTTTTTAGTTTAGATGATGAGGATTACAAAAAGAAAGTACTAGACTATGAAAAAAACAAGCCAAGAGTGCATAAAAGGCTAGAGCAATACTTTAACAATATGACTAAAGAAATACACCTTATTAGAGAGTTTTATTTTGATGAAAAAAATAGTATTTTTTGGATAACCAAACCATAAACTTTACTAATGGAATAAGTGCGGGTTACTAATGGAATAAGTGCGGGTTACTAATGGAATAAGTGCGGGTTACTAATGGAATAAGTGCGGGGAAAAAACCTTATAACCTTTATTTAATAACCTTTTTACCGTCTCTATTAATATTAATTAATATAAATTAATATTAATTAGAAAAACAGATTTTTTTATTAAAATCTGTTTTCTCTTCTCTTAGCTGTAGAAAGGGGGTTGACACCCCCTAAAACCCCGTCTTGTACTTACAATAAACCACACTTTAAATAGTAATAAAATAAACAATTAATAAACATAGTATAATATTAAGACTAATATAACAGCCATACAATTACTTTTTTAACTGCCCACATATTCGGCAATTTACAACACACCACACATAAAACGATTTGTATTATTACACAAATTATCGCATATTCACTCAAACACCCCCTTATACGCCCCCCAAACCAACCCCAAACCAACAAACCATACAACCAAAAAATCATTATTAACCCTTATTGCAAAACAAATCTAACACTAAACAGCTAAAACAAACTCCCCTATTACTCAGCGCTTTTTCTTTCAATAATCGCCTTGGTCTTAACAATCTGCCCCTTATACTTCAACAAAAAGTCATAAGACCCCTCATCAATCTTCAATAGTTCTTCTTCTTTTAAGCCCATAGCTAACGACATAAACTTCGCGTTATTTGCACCTGTATGACCACAAAAACAAGTTGCAATGTTATCAATAATTGAGTTTTGAATATCCTTAATCAACTGATTAGCGTATTGTGTAACAAGAATTATTGAAACATTTTCTTCTCTAATGGTCGCTAGCATACGGGCAAAGAATGACAAATTTATCGTACTAGCCTCTTCAATCACCAAAATAGTTTTTAACCCTAATCTTTTTCTTTCCTTGCTTTTAACCAAAACATCAAACCAAAAAGCCAAAACTAAGACTTGCGTTGTTAAATCATTCATTCCATTCATCATTGCCATATTAATTTTTGGCAGAGCTACGAAATTATTACCCGCAAAATCAAGTCCTAACTCCTCACTGTTCAATTCTGTTGAATTAGCTAAAAATTGAAATCGTGCCAAAAACGCCCCAAATACAGCCGTATTTCCTTTAGAGCTATCTTTACTAGTCAACATGTCCGACAGTGCCTTAAACGACGCGTATGAGCTAAATTTGAGGTATTTGGAACTGGTCGGGTCATCTCTTAAAACATGATACAACTTTTTAAAGTTCAAAAAATCTTCACTCTTTGCTTGATTTTGGTTGTATTCAAGGGCAAAAGTAATAGAATAATTAAAAAATAGTTTCAAATAGGTTGTATCATCAACAAGCAACAAATCGGTTAGTGTCTCGGCATATTTTCCTAAGGTCTCTTTTTCTAATTTCATAGCAAGCGGGTTAAAATTCAAACCCTCTTTGTATTCTTGATTAAATATCTTTTGTGCTTTTAAAGCGGTACTTTCTTTAGGGTCAATCATTAGAAAATTAGCTCCTTTATCCTTGATTAAAGCAATCAAATACAACAACAATTCACTTTTACCGTTCCCCGTTTTTGAACAAATAAAAACATGCTTGCTCAAATCAGATAAGGCAATCTTAACCTTATTTTCTCCGAACAAAATACTATTTTCGCCCTCTTCATGCTCTAAACTTGTTGTGTTTGCATTAGCAAAAAATGTTATAAATTCCTTTTTGTTTAGCTTTAAACTGGCGTAGTTTGTATTAAAATTTTCTTGCTTGAAAAATCTAATTTGGTTGTCAGGATTTGCTAAATTTAGCTTACTGTAAACTTCCCAACTATCAGTCCATAAGCCAATTTTGTACATGTTTTGATTGTCTATTTCTTTCTTAGTTTTCTCACCCCCAAAATACAATTTTACCCCTCCATAAGTGTCTAAATTACTTGCAATCCAATTGTTAAAAAACTTCTTTGCTTTGTTGCTTTCCATTCCATATGGACTAACGGTAACATAGACACTTTCATCACCTTGTAAAAGAGTTTTTACTTGCTCAATAGAAGTCAAAAAAGGTTTTTCTAAGTCCCGTTGACCTATGAATATTTTTTTTGTTTTTACACTATTCAAAAACTCTTTTTTCAACTCCTCACTCTTAAATTCGGTTTTATTGTAATTTTTGTACTCAAACAAGGCTAAACCGTTGTTTCTAAGTATAAAACAACAACTATCATTGTAACTAATTATATCTTTTAAACTTTTCATAAGCTGGCGGTATATTAATATTTCTAATCTTTAAACTTATCCTATAACTAATAAATGTATTTGACAAGCTAGTAAAATATATTTATTGTAAAAATTGAACTGTATAAAATATTAATATTTGTATAAATTATTCTAATTAAATTTTATTAAAAAGAGACAATCAATTTTTAATAAAAAAAATAATAAGAATTAATGTTACTCAATATCTATTATATATTTTGTTTGTTGTTCAAAAAATATAACTATTAATCTATTAGAAATTTATCATATATGAACTTATCAATTCTTGTTGCTCAACTTAACCCAACACCCCCTATAGATGGAGGATTAGACCCATGGAACAGTTTTATCAATGTCATAGCAGGCTATGTTTTAGGTGCCGCTGTACCTTTGGTTTGTATTATTTGTGTCATTTTAATAATTTTTAATGCCGTAAAAATGGGAACGAACGCCGATAAACCCGAAGAAATTAAGAAAAACAGAGGTGCAATATTTATTAATCTTTTGGTTATCATTGTTGTACTTTTAGCTTCTGTTATAGTTAATATATCTGTAGGAGTGGGAAATAAAATTAAACAACAAACAACACCAATTCCAACAGCCCCAGCTCAACAACAAAATAATAACAGAAACCAACAACAACCATAATTTTAAGACTATGAAAATACTAAAAAAATTGAAATTAGTCTTCATAGTCTTTTTATTCTTCTTTTTTTGTTTGGCTTCAACTAACGCAATTACGGTAAGTGCTGAAACTTATAGAGGTTTTTTCGGTAACTTTGATTACAATTTAAACAGTGTTGATACAGTTATGAATAGTGGAAAAACCCCAACTGAAAAAAGAGAAGCCTTAATTGCTGAATACATGGTTACTAATTCCCAGTTTGAAAGGTATCAAATATCTAATAAAATACAGGAATTAAACCAACAAATAGGAGATATAAAAGATTATGAACTAAGCCAAAAAGCTATATACGCCCCTGAAGTGTTACAAAACTCAAAGACGGCTAGTAGTTTTATGGAATTTATGACAAGCGGTACAGGTTTATCAATATTAAGTCCTAAGGGTGGTTCGGTTGATAATATGTATGAGTGCAAGGACTTTATCCAGTTTGGACAGTTAAAAATCCCGTCATTTTGTGCAGTTGAAAAACTACCAAACTACTACCCTTTCGCAATCTTAATTGCCTTTATATTCCTTATAAAAGGAGCGATTACAATACTACAAAAATATAAACCTGATAGTCCGCTATACTCTTCACATATAAAAAGAATGGGATTAGGTGTTGTGGTTTTTATTCTTGTCATGAGTGGTGGGTTAGTATCAATAATAACGTTTACAGCAGGAATTACAAATCAATTTACAAAAGTAGGCTTGACCACCTTTCAAGATAGACAAGTTACAGACTGTAACGCCAATTTACAATTAAACAACAGTCAAAATAACAACCAACCACCTCAACAAAACCCACAAACACCCCAAACTACTACCCCTAAAAATTCGTCAGTATGTGCTTTTTGGAGAAAAACAGGCGACAAGTGTCTAACTCAATACGGGATCACTTGTGCAATTGAAGAGTCAACATATAACGAGCTAGCTGATGGAATAACAAAGACTAAAATTCAAGAAATTAAACCAGTGGTTTTTTCTTTAGATTTGGGAGTTGCGGGAACCTCACGTATACCTTGTGAGTTTTGTGATTTAGGAATTAAAACCTCTTACTTTTGGTCGTCATACTTCCAAAACCTACCTTTAATGTTCTATGTGTTCATTATGATGGCAACATTACCGTTGGTCGTTTTAGTTATGCTTTTGATAGAGTTTATCAAGTTTTTATTTAAAGTCTACCTACTACCGATTAGAGCGGGTGCAGATTTAGACGGAGGTACGAGGGTTGCTGATGACATGGCTGATATATTCCAATATTTCACAAAAGTTGTATCATTATCAGTTATAATGTCCTTGTTCTTTTATTTAATGAAGTATGTATTTATAACAACAGGTCAGATTTTTGCAGTAATTTATATCTTCGTAATTAGCGGTATTCTTCTAGGTTTTGCGAGTATGTTTAACACACGAGTATCTGAAAGTATTGACCACGCAAAGGGCAACTTTAGAGCCTTTGTTGATCCTAATACTAAAAATTTGGCACAGAAGTCAAGGAGAACTCACCACCGTGAGACAATGAAAGAAGTCAGAAGAAAGGACAAAATAGAAAGAGAGAAGAAGCAACAAATCAACAAAGAGCAAAAAGACAACGAGAGGAAACAACGAGAGATGTCCAAAGCTCAAAAAACAGACAACGACCAAAAGCTATTTAAAGGAGGTGGTAAAGAACAAAAGCAAACTCAAAATAACTTTAAGAGTAATAACCCTAACTATGGTAACAAATCAAACAATCCCGAGTACTCACAGCGTAACCAAAGAGTTGCAAACAGAAAGCGGGAAAATAACAACCAAAGATACAATAAACCTAATCAACAATCAATATAATTATGTCTAAAATATTTGATATTAAAAACATGAAAGGAATGTTTACCGAACCAGAAAAAGGGGGTTGGTTAAAGACTTCATGGCTATGGGTAAATTCTTATTTAATAGCTAACTTGTTCGCCTTTATTCCTTTTGGGTTATTCATAAGTACAATGCTATTTTTACCTGTACTAATAGCTTGTATATACTTCAATTTATTTGAAATGCCATATACAATTTGGGTCGTAGGGTTATACGGAGCTTTGCTTGTCGCTGGTGCTTTGATACAGGTTGAAAATATGAAACTGTATAAATACTTTTGGCACCAAATGACATTTAATAACAAAAAGCTAGATTTAAAAAAACCCAAAAAATCAATTGATGATAAGTTTTTTATTTATGATGACCAAATGCTTTTAATAGCAGAAGTCAAAGAATTAAAAGACTTTGACGAAAGCTCAAGAAACAGAATTGAAACCATGGTACAAAACTTTGGTAAAGTTAAGTTTATTGTCTCAAAAGAGCCTATAGATGAAGAGTTAGCCTCAAAAATGGCAGAAGAGTACATGAGTAAAAAAACGGTACTTAATAACGCCCTTTATGAGATGTTAAAAAAATCAACAGAAGAAACCTTATACGGGCTTGATATGAACCATATCTACATTATCATTAGAACACCGCTTTTAACTGGTAGAACGGGATTTATGGAAACTTCAAACAACTTAATTTCAAGTTATAACCTGATAAAAACTAGTTATCCCGAAATTAGTATTCTAACCGATGAAAATATTTTTAATGAATTAATCTAATTATATAATTTTTGTATGAATAATTTAAATAACAACACGCAAACTGAAGAGATAAAATCAAACGTATTTATTGACCCCAACAATGAGTTTGAAAAAATCTTTAATGGGTTAGAACCTATTAAAATACTCAAAGAAACAAACTATGCAAAATTAGCTTTTTTGTCTCAAGAAGAAAGAGAAAAACGCCGAGAGTACCTACCTTTTAACCCTCAAGTTAAGTTATCGTATAGTCAAAGATATTTTGAAAAATACAACCAAGAAACAAATAAGTATACTTATGGTTGTACTTTAAGAGCGGTCAATTACAAAAACAATGTTAATTTTACCAATGGAGCGA
>JAPJYX010000140.1:0-12308 GCA_030503985.1 Himalopsyche tibetana
TTCAATGCCGCAGCAGTGTCAGCGGGGGATAATCCAGTGGTGTAAATCCAACTAGCACAACGATTTTTGAGAAAATCGATCAGGCTGTTACTTCCCGCCACATAGCCACCCAAACTACCGATGGCTTTACTTAGTGTTCCCATCTCGATTAAGGATATTCCCATCAGATTTGTCGCTTCGACAACTCCCGCACCGGTAGCTCCAAAAACGCCCGTACCATGAGCTTCATCAACCAATAACATAGTCTGATATTCGATCGACAAATTTAGAATATCAGCTAGGGGACAAATATCACCATCCATACTAAACACTGTATCGGTAATAATTAAACAACGCCGATAATTAGGCCGATGTAGCTGTAGATGTTGCCGCAAATCGCCTATGTCACAATGCTGATATTCGATCGTCGTGGCACCGCTCAACAATGCGCCATTTTTGAGACTAGAATGATTGAGTCGATCGCTCAGGATCAGGTCTTTCTTGCCCACTAACGCCGCGATCGTCCCCAAATTGGCTAAGTAACCCGAACTAAACACTAAAGCCGCTTCAGTGCCCTTTAAACTGGCGATCGATCGTTCCAGATCTTGATGAAGTTGCTTATGCCCGCTCGTCAACCGCGAACCCGTTGCCCCGGTACCAAATGTTTGCGCCGCCTGCATCGCCGCCGCAATCACCCGCTCATCACCAGCCAATCCCAAATAATCATTACTGCCAAAATTGATTAACGATCGACCGTCAATAACTACCTCACTCCCAGGTAAACTAGTAATCACCTGAGTCGATCGATACCAATTCGCACGTTCGATCGTCTCCAAAGCTCGATCGATCCAATCATAAGGATTTATACTTTGCACGGGCATAACTTGTGTATAGGGGAAAGGGGAAAGGGGAAAGGGGAAAGAGAGCAGTGAACAGTGAACAGTGAACAGTGGATGAGTTTATCAGCTTTGTCTCCCACTCCCCACTCCCCCCTCCCAACTCGCGACTCTATTGACACTCGATCGATTAAAATATATTAATAAATATTAAACAAGATCTTTCATGGCGCAAATTCAGTTTTCAGTAGGCATCACTGAACCAGTAGTTCCCGATGTCAAACTCACCAGATCTCGTTCTGGCGAGCAGAGCACAGCCTCCTTCTATTTCGAGAAACCAGCAATTCTCGGCAATGAAGTCAACGAAGAAGTGACTGGGATGTATATGCTCGACGAAGAAGGTGAAATTATCACCCGTGAAGTCAAAGCAAAGTTTGTCAACGGCAAACCCGAAGCATTAGAAGTCCTGTACATTATGAATTCCACTGCTGAATGGGATCGGTTTATGCGTTTCATGGAGCGTTATTCCGAAGCTAATGGATTAGGCTTACAAAAAGCCGAATCTTGATTAAGTAATAAGTAATAAGTAATAAGTAATAAGTTCGTTCTTGAGACAGGGATTCAAACCCCGTCTCAAAAACTATCTACTCACCTGATGTCTCAACCTCATCCAGATCGGATTTCCATCGCGATTAATTGTGCGATTGTTACGGTTAGTGATACCCGGACGATCGAAACCGACAGCAGTGGTAAATTGATTCAACAATTGTTACTAACTGCGGGACACACAGTTGGCAGATACGAGATTATCCGTGACGAGCCAAGCCAGATTCACGCTCAATTAGAGGCGGCTATCAATAGTATCCCACCAATTCAATCGATCGTTTTCAATGGTGGTACGGGCATATCACCACGCGATCGTACTTATGACGCAATCTCCAGTTCTCTCACCAAAACCTTACCTGGATTTGGTGAAATTTTCCGCTACCTCAGCTACCAAGATATCGGCTCCCGCGCCATCAGCTCCCGCGCCATCGCCGGGACATATCAGCACTTACTAGTTTTCTCTCTTCCTGGCTCACAGGGAGCCGTGCAGCTAGGGATGGAAAAACTTATCTTACCTGAGTTAGTTCATTTAGTCACTCAGATCGGTTAGACTCAACCATTAAAATAAGTTACCAACACTTGACTTATCAAGTATCAATTATCAATTATTAATTATCAATTATTAATTAATACTTATGGGTGATGCAAAACGACGGAAAGAGAATAACCATCAGCCTGAAGGGAAAAGGATTGTATCTTGGCTCCCGTTAACGACAACTCAATCAGAAGACTTTGTGCGCGTTAGTACTCAAGGTGCTTGGATTGGGATTGGACTGTTGGTATTTGGCTGGTTTATGGTACGCTGGATCGGCCCTAGTTTTGGCTGGTGGCAAATCGTCGGCTAAACTGTCAAGTACGGAGATTTGGGTACCTGTCCGATTTGGCCCTCCTCATCTAAAAATGTCATAATCTAGGTGTAGATATTAGTCATTAGTTCGATCGACCAGATATGAACTCATCCGAACAGTCTTTAACTCGCGCCTACAATCAGGAAGCTGTTCAACAGATTCTCAATATTGCCTTGGCGCAATACCCCCATGCGGATACAGAATTATCTTACGCACAGTTATTAGAAATTGCTGACGAGTTGCGAATTTCGCCAGACACTCTCAAACTAGCTGAAAATAAGTGGCTGACTCAACGCAATAGCACCGAGAAATTTCAAGAGTTTGAGCTTCATCGTCGATCGAAATTCCAGAAAAAGCTAGGCACATATATCGTCGTAAATGGTTGTCTAGTCACCTTTAATCTTTTTCTTGCCGGCGGACTTAGTGTACCTTGGTCTTTATGGCTATTAAGTGGCTGGAGTATCTTCTTTGGATTAGCTGCTTGGAAGTTCTTCTTTCAGCGTCAGGGGCAAGATTACGACAAAGCTTTTGAAAAATGGTCGCGGAAGCAAAAAATTCAAAAATCAATTAATGGACTAATTAACAAAATAATTTGATTAATTTGGTACCAGGCGGCGGAAGTAAAGCTAGTATCGGAGTTGGGAGATTGGAGATTGGAGATTGGAAGAATCTGATTAGTGTCTCCAATTATCAATTATCAATTATCAATTAATTTAACTTGGTTCACTAGATTGAAAATATTATCCTGGAGATAGCCAGAAGGGATGGGATCGATCGATTGCCATAAGCTCAAAATGTGGTGGAGATGTTGCTCTAACTCGGCTTGATTGCCCCAGATCGTGAGTAATCGATCGATTGTTGGGGATAAGATTGATTGGAGTTGAATTTGTCGTAATCGATCGGTAGTTTTTGGTTGAACGATCGGATAGGTATTAAGATGCATGAAGTGATGCCCAATTTCAGATTTAAGCATATTTGTCAAGATATCTGGAGTTAGTTCAGCTACCAATCGATCGATTAATCGGCTAGTAATATAAGTAAGGGTAACAGGTTGAATCGACCATTTGCGTTGGGGTAACGGCTCTCCATCAGGGAGACAATCGATCGCGGGTGCATACTGAGCAGCAATGATACAGCGACGGGATAATGATTGGAGCGCATTAATAGTTTCTCCTGGTGCATGAGCATGGCGGATTAACTTCGATCGTAATTGGGATCCAGTCATTGGCTCGCGGGAAATCGCTAACCAGTAGACGAGTTGTTGCTCCATCGCCGATAATCGATCGAACTGTCGAGCGAGAATATCATCAATGTTTTGAAACTGGAGTTTTCCCTGTTTCATTAAGGGATAGAGTTCGAGCATTTTTTCCCCACCACCAGTCATCTCGATTGCGGCAATTGTGGCGATTTTCAGCGCCACGGGATTGCCATCATAGTAAGCATGTACTTCCTGCCACATTGTTGGTGGTAGCAGAGGACAACCGTAAGCTTGCACCAATTGTGCCGCAGTGGCAATATCCATTCCCTCAATCGTAATCGATCGCACCGATTGAGGACTAACGATTTGCAACCTGGCGATCGTATGTGGTTTTTCCCGACTAGTCAGAATCGCACAACTTTGGTGCGGAAGTTCACCGATGGCTCTAAATAGTCGATCGTAATCACTATAGCCTGGTAGATATTGACCGGATTGAACTTGCCCTTCGAGAATCGATTCGACATTATCCACCACCAATAAACAGCGCTCTTGTTTGAGACAAGTAATGAATAACTCAATTTGCCCTTCCACCGTATCTGGCAAAAGTGCTAACTGTGGCTGTAGCAACCGAATAATGTCGATACAAAACTCGCTCATTGCCGGAGCATTAACCAGCGATCTCCAGATTTGACGATCGAATTTACCACCAAGTCGATTGAACACCTCCCCGACTAATGTTGTCTTCCCCATCCCCCCCATCCCCACCAAAAAGATCAGCCGAGAATCCTCGACAAGACACCAATCAGTCAGAATCGATAATTCCTCCCTTCGACCATAAAAACTACCGTCAATGGCCGGAATTGCCGCCGATGGAGGGATTAAATCGATCGCGGTCAACTCACGACGATCGGTCAATTCCAATCCTGACTGCTTCGCATACCAAAACAGCACCGCTGCCAAACTCTTTTTTGTAACCTTTTTATCTAATTTACAACTGAGCGTCTGCCACAATTGTGCCGCAGTATCCTTGACGTAGCTAAGTTTATACCGCTCTATTTGGATCGAATCGGGGACGATCCACCCTTGATTTAACAATCGATCCAGATCCTCGCCCGGGCATCGTCGCTACCGGATCGACATTGGCATCCGCAACGATCGCTTGATAACTGCTCCCCGCGATGACTCCACGCACAATGGCGATCTGAACTTGATTCAATGCTTTTGGAGCCAAAATGCGCTCAATGATTGCGATAGCTCGATCGGCATCCATATTAACAATACTAATTTTAGACTTCTTGGTTAAAAAGATCGTACCTTTTACCCTACTTTTTACATACCTTTTTAGCTATTAACTAGATATTCGATCGGGTAGAGTAGTTAGTACAGAGTGTTTGTGTGTTCAACTTTTGATTTCTTTGGCACAACTTCCTTAAATCGGAGTTATCCCCAAATTAATCATCCCTAAGTATGGCTGGTTTCTACCAGATTAACCAGTCATACCTAGGGGTTTTTTATTTTTGGAGGAGAGCATCAAAGAAGAACCTCCAAAGGTTTATCGGTGGGGATTATCAATTGATTTCGTTAATGGTCTGATATATACATCGGTAATTTCAGCCGTTGGTGATAAGCTGATGGTATGTAGTACCGTATCAGCAATGTCCTGTGGCTGGAGCATTCGCTCTGGTTGATAGATTGTACCTAGGATGCTAGATAGAGCTGCTTGCATGGGAGTAGCCGTTTTTCCGACATAGAAACTGACAACTCGCACACCATCAATATTAACTTCTGCTCTTAAACAATCGGCGATCGCTTTCAAGGCTTGTTTTGTCGCTGTATATTGTCCGATTCCGGCTTTGACATGCTGACAAACACTGGAATTGATAAATACGATTTGCCCTTGACTAGCTTTAATTAAAGGTAAAAGTTTTTGAGTCAGCAGATAAGGAGCACGAACATTCAGCCGATATTGTCGATCGAAATCAGCGATTGGTGCTGTTTCTAGATTACCAAGCAAGATGATACCAGCACTATGAATCAGACAATCGATGCGTTGATGTGCTGATTTAATAATTGCGATCGATCGGTGAATGTCTTCATCTATCAGTAAATCCGCTTGATAATAGAAAATCTGGGATTTATGTCCGGAAATAGATTCAGTAGCAGTTTTTAGCTTGTCCAAATCTCGCCCAATTAAGCACAGTGTTGCACATTGAGCACCAAGTGTCAACGCGATCGCTTTGCCAATACCGCTACTCGCACCTGTAACTACTACCACTCGATCGGCAAATACAGACATAATTGATAATTGATAATTAATAATTAATAATTGGGCTGCTATGTTGGGCATTAAAACCCCAAGCTGTCAGACATTTAAATCACATATTAGCTTTTTTGACAGGATTGTGGGGTATGGCAAAGGTTGGGTGTGGGAAGATGTTAATTAAATGATTAACAGCTTATTCACTGTTCACTGTTTAAAATACTGCTTTGCGACAATAAAAAGCTTCGGCATATCGATCGGGTGCATTGGATTCAATTCCTCGCATTCTTAAAATTGAGAAAAAAGTATCTTCAGTAAACCAAACTTTATCAGCTTGAGTGCCAAAATGTTTAAATAAACTATCGACCTTCTGACGACAAATTGCTTCGTCGAGATGAACAAAAATATTTGGAGAACCTAAATCACCATCATATTTGGGAATCTCATATTCCCAAATTAGGTGATCTCTGAAAGTATTCCAAGTGAATTCAGAAATTAGTCGATGATCTTGGTGGCGATCGTGGCGATAGTGGGTCAGAATTAAATCAGGCGAAACTTCACGTTTAAGTTCCTCAAAATATTCCTTGATCTCCATCCCTAAATAGGGAAAAAAGCCATCGCGAAAACCTTTGACAACCACCTTCTTTTGCTGAACATCTTTCATTAAACTATTAGCACTGGCAAAAGCTTCCTGCTCTCGTTTACCACTAGCGCCTAACACTACCCAATGAATAATGAGATGAGGATACAAATCGATTAGTTTCAGTAAAGTACCGCCGCAACCGATCTCAATATCATCGCTATGGGCACCAATACATAAAATCTGCTGAAGTGAATCGCGATCGCCAAATTTTAATTTAAACATAGGTCAGTAATTAATAATTGATAATTGATAATTGATAATTGATAATTAATTTATCGGTGGTGATTCTGTTAATTGTGTTTACTTACGATCGTAATTGGTGTTAATTATTAGCTGTTAACTATTAATTATTAACTATTAATTATTAATTATTATTTGACTCTATACAAAAAATCTGATGAGGAAGAATCTGGGTGTATTCCATTTAGTACCCGCTGATTTCGATCGATCTTAGTTAGAGATTCCCAGACAGTCCAGGGCATTTCTCCTTTGGCATACATTTCATCAAACATCATCTTTTCCTTGAGTGTATCCATGCAAGCCCAGAAACCAGAATTTCGATAACCAATAAGTTGTTGTCGATCGATTAACCGCCCAAAAGGTTCGACAACTAATTCTTCTCCAGGTTGAATATAATTAAATATTTCTTTTTTTAAAGCAAAGAAGCCACCATTAATCCATAGATTGGCATCCATCACTGGTGCTATCTTCTGGACGAGAGAATCGTTTCCCAGCGATACAACGTGGAAAGATTGTGAGGGCTGAACGCACAGAAAGCTAGCAATTTTATCCTGCTGGTAGAAATTATCGAGATAGATATTTAGATCGAGATTGCTGAGTCCATCAGCATAATTAGCCAAAAAGAAATCATCATCTTCGAGATAAGGTTTAACTGCAACTAGTCTTTGTCCAATATTTGTATTTAATCCGGTATCGACAAAAGTGATTGTCCAATCTTCGATATCATTATTGTACAGCTTAATTTTTTTTCCTCCTTCAGATAGGACAAAATCATTCGACAAACACTCATTATAGTTAATAAAATAGTTTCTAATATAATCGCCGCGATAGCCGAGACAAAGAATAAAATCTTTATGACCAAAGTGGGCATAATAGCGCATTAAATGCCAGATAATTGGTCGATAACCAATTTCCGCCATCGGTTTAGGAATTGTCTCTGAATACTCTCTCAACCTGGTTCCTAATCCACCGCAAAATAAAACGACTTTCATAATAATGTTTAATTAATTGATAGTTGATACTTCTCCTTGCGGAGACATTATAGCCAGTAAAAGTAAGTGGTAATAAAAATTCAAACACCCTGTTATTCCTTAATTATAATGAGTTAAATTTCTGATAATAGTCCACTGGCGAATAGATCGATCGCAGCTTCCTGGATAACAGAAAACGGTAGATTAGCACGATCGGCAATTTCTAAGAGCGAATAGTCCCCATCGGCTAAATTCAGCACCCATAGCATCGCCATTTCCCTGGTTTTGGTACTTTTCTTGCCACCAAAGTTGCCATATAGTCCCCGCTTACCCAATTGAGGTTCGCAGTGGGAATTGGTATTGAGATAGGTTTTATTATGTTCTAAGATGTCGATTACAGCGAGATATTTCTCTAGGGAATCGGCTAAATTAGAAGGATGAATAAAATCGAGGTTATCAGCGGAGGTATGGTATTCGGGATAACAATTGAACGGTGTTCTGGTTAGGCTCCCGACTGGTAAGTTAAATCCTGGCGAACAATATTGACGTTCATCATAGCCATAGGGCGAAAAATCTTCGATCGCATATTCTTGTCCCGAATGTTTTAAGATATGGGTAACTGCTCGATCGATCTGGGCATCACCACGCCGACTCTTTTTATACGTTAATTTTCCTGAATCACCAACACCAGATATGACCAAACCATGTTTAATCCGATCGACTTGATGCTGATTTAAGCTCAACCAGGTAATCGAACCGATCGTACCAGGAACAAACAGAAATCGATAGGAATAGCGGTGGGATTTTGCATCAAGCTGTTTGGCTAAAAATGTTGCTAATCCTATGCCGGATAGGTTGTCATTGCACAGAGATGGATGGCAAATATGACAGGAGAACAAGATCTCTTCGCTGGTTTCTCCCTGAATATAGTACTCTCCATAAGTGAGCGAACCAGATTCTAGCGAGGAATTAATATACACCTGATATTCACCATCTTCGAGGTTCTCAAGTTGATGATGGCTCAGACAAAACCCCCAGTTTTCCTGATAGTAAGAAGTCCGATAGGGAACCCAATCAGGACGATCTGGCAGGGAAAATAGATGCTCTTTTAATTCACTCAGCGGCATCTTCCGATCGATCGGTACGCTGTAATTGAGCACATGTAAATTTGACTGTTGAAAGTCAATTATTTTTTCACCTTCTGGGTTGATGACATAAGCATCCACAATATTCCACTCCTTCGGTACTGTCCAATCAAATACTGGCGTACCTGTGGGCACTTCATGCAATTTTAACGGAATAAATTGCTGGAGCATCTGTAATGTTGCTCGGACTCCATCGCCAGTAATACTGCGGCAAATTGGATATAATTGAGAGATTAATTTATATATCTCTAATCCAACTTTTTCTCGATCGTGTGTTTCTAACTTAACAGTCATATCTTAATTGATAATTGATAATTGATAGTTAATCTGGAATATAATCTGGATATGTGCGATCGCGATCGGAGATCGTACTCACCGGAATTAGCCAATCAATTTTAAACATGGGATCGTCCCAGCGAAAACCACGCGCTAAAGCTGGATGGTAGAACTCAGATATCTGATAAAAGACCTCTGTATTGTCTTCCAAGGTCTGAAATCCGTGGGCAAACCCCTGGGGGATATATAGAGCAGTGCGGTTGTCAGCCGTCAATTTTGCCCCCGTCCACTGTAGATATGTTGCCGAGTTTAGCCGCAGATCCACAATCACATCGTAAATTGCCCCCCGCGTACAGCGCACCAGTTTCACTTCGGCTGCTGGCGGTAGTTGTAAATGCATTCCTCTTAGTGTTCCCTGCTGGTGATTGAAAGAAATGCTCGCTTGAACCAGGTTGGGATCGAGTCCTCGATCGCTAAATTCCTGTTGACACCATGTGCGGGCAAAAAAACCGCGATCGTCTGCCAATTTTTCTGGTTCGATTGTGTAAGCACCTGGGAGGTTTGTTTCGGTGAAAATCATTTTTGAGGGGGGAGATGGGAGATGGGAGATGGGAGATGGGAGGGGGGAGACGGGGAGACGGGGAGACGGGGAGACGGGGAGACTGGGAGACTGGGAGACGGGGAGACGGGGAGACTGGGGGACTGGGGGACGAAATCTCGACGTTTGGGTACCGTTCATTTTTAAAAACCATCAACTATTTCCCTATCCCCTAATTTAGGAATAAATGGTTAATTCAGGAATAGGTACGACAAATTGACCACCCCAATCGCGGATACAGCTCATTTGGGTGATGATTTCATCCTTGAAGTTCCAGGGTAGGATTAGAACGTAATCTGGCTGAGTTTCCTGAATTTTGCTAGGCGGGTAGATGGGAATATGGTTCCTGGCAGGAATTTTCCATGCTTATAAGGGTTTCGATCGACTGTATAGTCGAGAAAATCGGTGCGAATCCCGCAATAATTTAGCAGCGTGTTCCCTTTGCCAGGTGCGCCATAACCCACCACCGTCTTACCCGCTCGCTTGGCAGCGATCAGGAAATCGAGCAGCTTACGCTTGGTTTCCCGCACCTGTTCGTCAAAATTGGTGTACCGCTCGATCGATCCAAAACCAGCGGCTTGTTCGCGCTTCCTGAGGGCAATGGCGCGATCGCTTATGGGTTGCAATGAGTTACCAGCATGACAAGCATAAATGCGGAGTGAGCCGCCATGAGTCGGTAATTCCTCCACATCAAACAGCGTCATCTTATGCGCCGCAAAGATTTTTTCTAGGGTAGTGAAGGTGTGATAACAAAAATGTTCGTGATAAATCGTATCGAATTGATTTTCCGCCATCAATTTCACCAGATGTTGAATCTCACCCGTGAAGACACCTTGGGATTTGAGCAGGATCTTGATACCTGCCACAAAGTCATTCAACTCTGGCACATGTGCTAATACATTATTGGCGGCGATCAGATCTGCCTGCATCCCATGTTCAACTAATTTATGAGCGCACTCTTGTCCAAAAAATTCATTGAGAGTAGGAATGCCTTTGGCGATCGCTACCTTAGCAATATTCGTCGCTGGTTCGATCCCTAAAACAGGGATATTTTTCTCAACAAAGTACTGTAATAGATAGCCATCATTACTGGCAAGTTCGATGATCTGACTGGTTTGATTTAGATTGAATCGATCGACCACCAGATCGGTGTACGCTTTGCACTGTGCTAACCAAGAATCCGCATAGGATGAAAAATAGGCATATTCCCTAAAGATTTCCGCTGGGCTAACATATGCCTCTAACTGTACCAAAAAACAGTTTTCACAGACACGCACATGGAGCGGATAAAATGCCTCCATCTGATTAATTCGATCGACACTCACAAAACTTTCACACAGCGGTGACATCCCCAAATCGACTAAGGTATGTTGCAACTGGGTTCCACAAAATCGACAGTGAGGAGTCTTTGTTAAATTAGACATTTAGAGTAGTGAGTAGATAGATTCATAAATTCATCAATTGATGCCCTAGTAACTAGCTGCATATCCACCCCTGCTTGGTAAGATTTTGTCCAGTCAATAATTTGCGCCAAAGCTGCATCCAGAGACAACTGGGCTTCCCATCGTAATTTCAGACGTGCTTTTGAACAATCTAAACTCAGAGCATTAGCTTCATGGGGTTGGTGCGCCGGATCTTGCTCCCAGCTAGCATTTGCACCCCATTGGGACAATAATCGATCGACCAACCAGCCGACTGGCTTGACATCTGATTCATAAGGGCCAAAATTCCAAGCTTGGCCAAATTTCGGCCCTTTTTGGTAGAGATGCTCTGCTAAAATTAGATAGCCATTGAGTGCATCTAAAACATGTTGCCAGGGACGAGTTGCCGCTGGGTTCCGAATCACCACAGGCTGTTGTGTGAGCAAGGATTTGACAATATCGGACACTAAACCATCTGGAGTCCAGTCACCGCCACCAATCACATTCCCCGCACGGGCAGAAGCGATCGCGACACCATGTGTGGCATACTCACTAGGATCAAAAAATGAATTGCGGTAAGCAGTTGTTACCAGCTCTGCACAAGCTTTGCTGCTACTGTATGGATCGTAGCCACCGAGTGGGTCATTTTCGCGATAACCCCACACCCATTCTCGATTCTCATAGCATTTATCAGAGGTGATATTTACCACAGCACGTACCCCACCCACCTGCCTAATTGCTTCAAATAAATTTACAGTGCCCATCACATTGGTATGATAGGTAGACACCGGATCGGCATAGGACGATCGCACTACCGATTGAGCAGCCATGTGGATGACTATTTCTGGTCGAAAATCAGCCATGACTGTTTGTAAATGCTGGAGATCGGTAATATCGCCGATCTTTGAGGTCATTCCATCTGCTACCTGGGCGACTTCAAACAGGCTCGGACTTGTCGGCGGCTGCAAAGCATACCCGCATAACTCAACCCCAACTGATTGTAACCACAGTGACAGCCAGCTACCTTTAAAGCCAGTGTGTCCGGTTAACAATACCCGTTTTCCTTGCCAGAAAGTCGTGTCCATATGTATGCGATAAACTTAGGCTGTAGTGCTTATCTTAACCGATTTAATTTAAGTACTCAAGCAGCCAGATGACTGAATTAATACATGAAAACATATTTCGTAACAGTCAAGTTCTATTTGTTACTATAAACTTCAACACAGATGATGCGAAAATATCAGATAGTTGACGATCCCGATCTCTGTTAAAATATTCATTCATGCC
>JAPJYX010000141.1:0-22728 GCA_030503985.1 Himalopsyche tibetana
TTGAGTTCACTTAACCCAGTTTATACCTGCGGTGAACAGGTGATGGAAGCAATTTTACTTCATCAAAACGTCTCACAAAAAGAAGCCTATCGAAAAGCAATCGCTCTTTTTGATGAAGTTAAACTTCCCGACGCTAGAGGCATGATGAAACGCTATCCTCACCAACTTTCAGGAGGACAACAACAGCGAATCATGATCGCAATGGCATTAAGTGGAAATCCGGCAATTTTAATTGCCGATGAACCGACAACCGCCCTAGATGTCACAATTCAAGCAACAATATTACAACTACTCAGAGAACTACGTGATGCCCGTGGGATGTCCATACTTTTCATTACCCATGATATGGGAGTTGTTGCCGAAATAGCCGATCGCGTAATTGTCATGTATCAAGGCAAAACCGTAGAAACTGCCAAAGTTTACGACCTATTCTCTAACCCCCAACACCCCTATACACAAGGCTTACTCAACTGTCGTCCACGTCCAGATCGACGACTGAAACGCCTGCCAACAGTAGCTGATTTCATGAAAGTGATAACTACGGCTACAGGCGAAATTGAAATCCTACCTCAAACTCATAACCAAGTTGAAACAGACTTATTATTTGCCCAAATTAGTAGTCGTGAAACTGCAGAACGTTATCAACATTTGCAGCAACAACAACCACTACTATCTGTAGGTAATCTAACTAAAGAATTTTTATCAAGAAAAGGGCTATTTGGTAACAAGTCAGTATTCACCGCCGTCGATAATCTAAGTTTCGATGTTTACCCAGGCGAAACATTAGGATTAGTTGGCGAATCTGGCTGTGGCAAAACTACCTTAAGTCGCTGTCTTTTACGACTAATTGAACCAACATCAGGAGAGATTATCTTTGATGGCGACTCAGTTTTAGAATTAAGCTCCCAAGCGCTGCGTCGTATTCGTCGTTATCTACAAATTATCTTTCAAAATCCTTATAGTTCTCTCAATGCACGGCAAACAATTGGTGCAGCAATTATTGAGCCGATGCAAATACATAACTTAGGTGCTTCTGCTCAACAACGCCGTCAACGCGCCATCGATTTACTCGAAAGAGTGGGATTAGGAGAAAGTGCCATGAATCGAATGCCCCATGAGTTTTCTGGAGGACAACGACAGCGGATTTGTATAGCAAGAACATTAGCTTGTGAGCCGCGATTTATTATTTGTGATGAGTCAGTTTCAGCATTAGATGTTTCGGTACAGGCACAAGTACTAAACTTGCTCAAAGACTTGCAAAATGACTTTGGTTTAACTTATATTTTCATATCCCATGATTTGGGCGTAGTAAAATTTGTTAGCGATCGCATAATGGTCATGAATCAAGGCAAAATCGCCGAAATAGGCAGCGCCGACTCCATCTACAACAACCCACAACAGGAATATACCCGATCGCTAATCCAAGCCATCCCCGACACCAGCCTCGAAGACATCCAAGCCAGAGTCACGCACCGCGCCATCGCCGCACCAAAATAACCCCGCCGACTTCCTGCCCCAACTCCCTACTAACAAGCTTTTCCTAGCCAAAGATTTCAGTATCATTACAAGGCACATGACAAAAAAGCCTGAGCAATCTCAGTCCATAGACACCGAATTGTTCATAAACATTTGTAAACTGATAAACATCATAAGAGTGTTACTGCTCACAAAAACTTATGCCGCCGATGCCCCAATCAAATGCATCGACATCGATTACTGACAAAACACCACCCTTGTTTCCACCGTGTAGGAGTTTCTCATGAAGCAACTTGTCAATCTAGAGCGTTTTACCCTCATTGGTCACATTGTGTCTCTGGCATTTGGGCTAGCAGGGCTACTAATCGTCTACCTAACCCAGAGATCATCGCCAGCTTATCAGAATTTGGGCAGACCTCATTTCAGTGGTCAATGGCTGGTGGTGGAGTGGCATACATTCTTTTAGGCACAGCAGCCGTAGCGATTTATGCCTACCGAACCCTCGGAAAATGGCACTGGCTCACCTTCATGGTGCCTTCCGTCTTACTCTCCCTCAGCAGTGAATTGCTGGGAACCAGTACAGGCTTCCCTTTCGGAGAATACGGATATCTTAGCGGCTTAGGCTACAAAGTCGCCGGTTTAGTTCCCTTCACCATCCCCCTATCTTGGTTTTACATGGGGTTTGTCTCCTATCTGATTGCCCGTGCTGGTTTAAAAGTAGACCAGAAAATCAATAGCAAATGGAACTGGTTGCTACAAATCGCAGCAATTGCCATCGGCGCAATCCTACTAACCGCCTGGGACTTTGCCCTTGATCCTGCCATGAGTCAAACCCCTTATCCTTTCTGGTATTACGGCAAAGTCGGCGCCTTTTTTGGCACACCTTTCCGTAACTTTGCCGGTTGGATAGCCACCGGAGTCCTCTTTATGACAGTAGCCGCCTTGATGTGGAGAAAAGCCCCCATTTCCGTATCCCGCAAACAGTTAACCCTACCTTTGGTTGTTTATATCACCAACATCATCTTTGGTGCTGTGATCACAATTTGGGGTGCTGGTATTTGGATACCTGTCGCTTTGAGCATTGTGTTGGGCGTTGTACCCGCAGTCGTATTAGTAATAATGGCTTCAACCACACCCGCTGCCACGATTCTCGAACAACTAGAAAACACCAACATCCCAACTCAAACCAGCCAAGTAGCCGTTGCCTCCGGCGGTGTTAGCCCCAAGTGAGTTGGCTAAAAGCGATATTGCTAGTCTTGAGGGCGCAATCTAATCCAGAGGTAGCGCCCTCAAGAATGGTAAATCCTGATGCATCTACTTTTGGGCTAATCTAATCTAGGGTTTTTGCCCGCAATTAACCACTTCGGACAAAAACCAAGATTCCTCTAGACTTGCCCAAATGTTTTTTAGCTCATCTTCTTTGCCCCTGGCTGGCTTCTTGGCAACAGTACTCTTGCTGGTTCAAATTCCTGCCACCTTAATCCTCCTCTCACGCCTGCTCAAAGGACCATCTCGGCGTCCTCCCATTGCGCCCCAAACCCCACCCCAGAACAATTAGGTGTGGTTAGTGTAGTCGTGCCAACCCTCAACGAACGCGATCGCCTCACCCCTGTCTCGTCGGTTTAAGTCAAGCCAGCTACGAAGTTCGAGAAATAATCATCGTAGATAGTCGCTCCACCGATGGCACCCCGATTTAGTTAAAACCGCCCAACAAAAAGACCCCCGGTTTCGTCTGTTCACCGATGATCCCCTCCCTACCGACTGGGTAGGGCGTCCTTGGGCATTGCACAACGGCTACTTACAGACCTCCCCACACAGTCAATGGTTTCTGGGCATGGATGCCGATACCCAGCCCACTCCTGGACTAGTTGCCGGTTTAATTAATGCCGCCGTTGCCGAAAATTTTGACTTAGTTTCCCTCAGTCCCCAATTTATCCTCAAATATCCTGGGGAATGGTGGCTGCAACCGGCACTCTTAATCACTCTGGTTTACCGTTTTGGACCAACTGGCATCAACAGCGAAACCCCCGAAAGAGTCATGGCAAACGGGCAATGTTTTTTATGCCGCCGCGAAGTATTGACAAAACTAGATGGATATAGTAGCGCCAAGGGTTCCTTTTGCGATGATGTCACCCTCGCCCGTTATGCCGCAGCATCTGGCTTTAAAGTTGGATTTATGGATGGGGCAAAAGTCGTCAAAGTGCGGATGTATGAAGGCGCAAAGGAAACCTGGAACGAGTGGGGGCGCAGTTTGGACTTGAAAGACGCTTCATCTGCAGGTCAACTAGGGAGTGATTTATGGCTCTTAACCAGTGTCCAGGGACTGCCTCTACCCGCCTCACTAATATTTTTGACTTGCCTGGGGTTAGGACTGTCTTCACCGATAATTAGCGCCGCCGCTGGGTTAAATTTGAGTTTGTTATTAATTCGTTTTGCCTTGCTATTTGCGATCGCTCCTTCCTACGACCGCAGCCAGTCCTTACCCCGCTCCTCCTGGCTATTTTGGCTTTCCCCCCTCGCCGATCCCCTCGCCGTGCTGCGAATCTTCCTCTCTGCGGCTCAAAGACCAAAACAATGGCGGGGTAGAAGTTATCAGATTTAGATGCTGTAAGGGTATCACCAGTATTGGTGTCAAATTAATGGTTAAACCCTTAGTCCAGCAGGGGTTTAAACCCCGGTCCTCACAGCGAAAGTCCTCGCTTTGAGGACTATAAACTCTTTATTCCTCGCTTTGAGGACTTTAGCCTGGGACTTAAGTCCCAGGTGTATGTTGGCTTAAAATGACTCCCCCCGCTGATCCTTAGCTATTCTTCCTCAGCATTAACTTGATCAACCCGTTCCAGTTGCCAGAGAATCTGATTACCTTCACGCCGTACCCGTGAGACAATCCAGTTACGCCAGGGCCAATTGTCGCCCCGACTAGTGACAGCACTAGCATTAACATCCATCAAATCTGCTAATTCAGAACTACTAATCAGATAACCCTCAGAGGCAATTTCATCAGCAATGCGTAGAGTTTCTACCAGGTTACGAAGTTGAGCAACTCTTACCTCGCGAGGTAAATCGTCAGTCGCACCAGTAGGGGAAGGTGTTTGAGAATCCATAATGGTTACGTCAGAGGTAAAAACGCTCAGTTGTGTTGTGTTATAAGCTAACTCAGAAATATCACGCTTATCTGATACTTCTGTTACAGGCAAATTGATCGCAGCAGTAATAGATGGTGAATCCCAAGAAACTGCTTGTTCTAGGATCATCGGTTTACCCAGAGAAAAAGCACGAGCGATCGCATCACACCGCTCATTTCCTTCATTGCCACTGTGTCCCCGGACATACTGCCAGTCAACCCGTGGTGAATTTAGCTGATCTAGAGTTTCCCACAAGTCTTGATTTAAAACAGCTTTTCCTTGGGCAGTTTTCCAGCCTTTCTTTTTCCAGCCCTTAATCCATTTAGTGATGCCGTCTATAACATACTGGCTATCAGTGTAAAGGGTGACGAGTTGATTTTGTCCCGATGCTTTGAGAACCTTTAGCGCCCCAATTGCTGCCAAAAGTTCCATACGGTTGTTGGTGCTAGGAGTTTGAGACCCTCCCATCTCATAAACAGAGCCATCATTGAAATAAACCACAGTACCCCAGCCACCAGGTCCGGGGTTGCCACTACAAGCACCATCAGTGTAAAAATTTTTAATTTGGCGAGTCGTAGGCATGGAGTTTTAGGTGTTGGTGTTCAAATTCACTTATAACTTTCCTGCGAGTATTTGGTGCTGAGGGCTAAGATCGCATTGGTTGGGGTAAATGAGTTATCCAATCTGCTCGTCCCCCTTTCCCATCGTTCACCTGTAGAGAGCAAGAGTGAGTTACGAACCCTTACATCATAAATATCGCCCCCAGATTTTTGCAGATTTGGTGGGACAAGAAGCGATCGCGACTACTCTCACTCAAGCGATTGCTACTCAACGCATTGCCCCAGCTTATTTGTTTACAGGTCCCAGAGGTACTGGTAAAACTTCTTCTGCCAGAATTTTAGCGAAATCTCTTAACTGTCTTCAAAACCCTGTCCCCACCGCCCGACCTTGTGGCAAATGTAACGTTTGTCTAAGCATTACCGCTAATTATGCCGTTGATGTGATAGAAATCGATGCCGCCAGTAATACAGGCGTTGATAATATCCGCGATGTGATTGAACGTGCTCAATTTGCCCCAGTCCAATGCCGCTACAAAGTTTATGTGATCGATGAATGTCATATGCTCTCCACAGCAGCATTCAACTCACTACTAAAAACCCTCGAAGAACCACCCCCTCGCGTTGTTTTTGTCTTAGCCACAACTGACCCACAACGAGTTTTACCAACAATTATTTCTCGCTGTCAACGCTTTGATTTTCGTCGCATTCCCCTCGGTGCAATGGTGGGGCATCTGAAGTATATTGCCGAAACAGAAAGTATTAAAATCACACCAGAAGCGATCGCCTTAGTGGCACAAGTTTCACAAGGTGGACTACGAGACGCCGAAAGTCTCCTCGATCAACTCAGCTTATTAACCGTCGAAATCACCAACGAAAATGTCTGGGATTTAGTTGGTGCCGTATCAGAACAAGACTTGCTGGCATTGACAAAAGCGATCGCTTCCGATCATCCCGAATCTGTCCTCGCCCATTGCCGTCGCCTCCTAGATCGAGGTCGAGAGCCCTTAATTGTCCTACAAAATCTCGCCGGCTTCTACCGGGATTTACTAATTGCCAAAACTGCCCCCAACCGCAACGATTTAGTTGCCATCACACCCACCACCTGGACTCAGTTATGTGAATTTGCCCAAAAATTTACCCCAGCTCAGATTTTGCAAGGTTCTCAACACCTCAAAACCAGCGAAGCTCAAATTAAAAACACCACTCAACCCGCTTGTGGCTAGAAGTCACACTGATTGGCTTATTACCCAGTGCCAGCATTCCTGTAACTGTACCAACTAGTGTCATGCCTCAGACTGCAAGGCAATACTCCGCCCCCAGCCAATCAAATCCAACTCCTGTCCCAATTACCCGAGCGAAACTCCAGGCAAAGTCAGGGTTCAGGAAGCTTATATTACTCCGTTGCCAACAGCGCCTATTTATCCTCAAGCACAGCCCGCCAGTGAAAACCCCACTCAAACCCCTCAAGCACAGCCAGCAGCAGGTTCTAACACCGAGCTTGAGCAAATTTGGCAGCAGTTACTTGACCAACTCCAATTCTCTAGCAAAGCGCTATTCAGCCAACATGGATATTTAATCAGTTTCGATGGGCAACAAGCTCAAATAGGCATTCGTGCACCAAAACTAATTAAAGCGGCACAACCGAAATTGCCAGAGTTGGAAATGGCTTTCCAGAAGGCACTTAATCAAAAAATCCGTGTAACTTTGGTAGTTAACCAGTCGGGGATAACTCCCACCCCACCGACTTCCGCAGCAACCACCGAGCAGGTAAGAGGGAATCTGACTACCCCAACGGCTCCTAGTCCAGAAATCAAGGCAAAAACACCCTTACCCAGCCAACTGCCTTCGGTAACTCCTTCAGTAACTGGCAATGCCGATGCCATTAATTTAAATGCTCAACCTCCTCAAGCGTCTAGAGAGTCCACAGGCTTCAATAATCAACCTCCTCAAGCACCTAGAGAGTCCACAGACGACGTACCACCAACACCACCTCTAGTTTCTGATTGGAATGGCGAGGAAATCGAGAAGGCGTTGGGAAATCTCAAGCACTTTTTTGACGGTGAGATTGTCGATTTAAATGATGAGTTGGTTGTAAATACGGAACCAGCACACTCAGATAGTTTCAGTGCCACAGTGGCAAAATTGGAAGCTTCCTTAAGCCAGCCGATTCCAGAAACATTACCGAGGCGACAAGAAGATCTCAATTTTAGTGAACCAGTCCCGCCTCAACGAGAAGCCTTGCGCCAAACTGAGTGGGACGATGATGATGAGGATGATATTCCTTTTTAAGCTTGACAAATTTCCTAGCATCAAGTTTAAAAAGTCAAAATTACAGACGAAAACTGAAAACTAATCAGCATTGCCGTTGCTGGGCTAAATCTGAAGTTATGCTTACAAGAGTGCGATGTCTATTGAGGCAAGCCGTGGCAGCGCGCTCGCAGATTAGAGAAAAATTACTAAACTAAAATTCAGCAGCCTTCCTATGAGCTACTGCATTAATCACCACAATGTCCGAAACCCTCTGATCCACTAAATGATGACCAGTTGTGCCGCTCCTGCGGTTCTCAGTTATTGTTACAAGAGCGCTACCGCGTCAAACGCCAGCTTGGTGAGAGCAGTTTTAGCAAAATCTATGAAGTGGAAGATTGTTCAGAGCGCCCACTACTAAAAATTTTAAAGGTACTCTTGCTTAATGATGCGATCGCTGTGGCATTGTTTCGCCAAGAGGCACGAGTCTTAAACCAACTGCATCATCCCGGCATTCCGGCTGTTAATTCAGATGGCTACTTTACCTTCTTTGCCAAAGACAGATATCAACCACTGCACTGCTTAGTCATGGAAAAAGTGGCAGGCGTCAACTTAGAGCAATGGCAGCAACAACAAAATCAACCCCTATCACAAACTCAAGCCCTTGACTGGCTCAGGCAACTGCTAGAAACCTTACACTACATTCACCAGCAACTCTATTTTCATCGAGATATTCAACCCTCTAACATCATGCTCACTCCTAGTGGGCAGCTTGTCTTGATTAACTTTGGCTCGGCACGAGAAGTCAGTCAGACTTCTCTGGTTAAAATTAATGGCGGTGAGGTTATTGAAATGACTTCTCCAGGCTATACGCCACAAGAGCAAGCTAATGGTAAAGCTGTACCACAATCGGATTTTTTTGCCTTGGGCGTACCTTTGTGGCTTTGCTTACTGGTAAATCTCCCAGCGATTTTCTCGAAGATCCTCGTAATGGACAATTGCTGTGGCAACATCGAGCGCCCCAGGTTGCTCAAGCCTTCACCGATTTAATCGACGATTTAATGGCAACCATGCCCGAAAATCGACCCCACAACGCTCAGATGATCTTGCAACGCAGAGCGGCTATTGATCACACCTGGAAACCGCCTTTTCTCCACTCAAGCCAGCCTGAGTTTACAGAATCCTTGCTAAGTTTGCAGCTAGAAGCTTGGATTCATCAACAACGATCCGACCGTCGTCTCTATCGATTCACTAAGAATTTTGGCAAATTTAAAAAACCGATTCTGATTGGTGGTATTCTATGCTCTCTAGGACTAGCAGGAACCCAACTTCCTAGACACTTGAGTTCGCTCAAAGAACCTTTTTCGGCGTTGTCCAACAATTCGTGGTTGCCTCTCAAAAAATAAAACATGATTTGGCTAGCTTCAAGAGTGCTATTTTTGGCTCCCAGCTTTGCCAGGTGTTGCTTTTTGTAAATTTTTTCCTGATATTCCTCTTACTATTTTGAGAGTATGCGCTATCTTGGGAAAGAGAATTAATTCGGTTGCAGGTTTTGCTTTCATTGACAGGCTTTTTGGTTCTAGTCTTTACAGGCTTCTCTCCGAAATCTAAGTCTCTACACACCTCTGATTTTGGAGACAATCTATGTCTATTTATGTAGGCAACTTATCCTACGATGTTACACAAGAAGACCTGAACCAAGTCTTTGCAGAATATGGTTCTGTCAAGCGAGTTCAACTACCTACTGACCGTGAGACCGGTCGGATGCGTGGTTTTGGTTTCGTAGAGATGGGTAGCGATGCAGAAGAAGCCGCTGCCATTGAAGCTCTTGATGGTGCTGAATGGATGGGTCGCGATCTAAAAGTTAACAAAGCCAAGCCCGCGAAGATAGAGGCGGTGCTGGTGGTGGCGGTGGAAACCGTGGTGGTGGAAACAAAAACTTCTCTCGCGGAAGTCGTTACTAAGGCTTATTTAGACCGGGTAAGTCCAGAGAAATGACGAATCAATCAACGGCGTTGCTGAATTGTGGGATGATTGGAAAGAAAGCGACCCTGATAAATTGATCAATAAACAGTTAGGTCGATCGAGGCGGGTCGCCCCTACATTACTTTTCTGGCTTCACAATATTCATCCCTTGATTCAGCAACGCCCAATCAACTTATCCCGTCTCAGTAAATCTATTAAAAAGGCTCTAGTGGTAATGCTGGAGCCTTTTCTATGTCTTTTTGTTATTTTAAGAACTGGGAAAGTTAAAGTACAACTTTGATTACTTCTGACCAGTTGCCTTTTCTAGCTTGTTTTGTAATATCCCTTCAATGGTTTCTCCTTGGGAATTGTCAGGACGCTTCATTTGGTCGATATCTGCCGCCCCCTGCACTTCATTCAAGCCTTCATTGGATCTTTTAATAACTTCATCGCCTGAAAGTAAATCTTGAGAGCCATTGACTGTTTTTTGCGCTCTTTTTTCAATGCCTGTTAGTTGTTCTTCGCCCTGAGTTGGGTTACTTGGAGCGACAGTTTTGTCGGCTTTATTGTTGGAGAAAGGATTAGGTAAACTATAGGCTGGCATCGTATTAGAAAACAACATCAAAGCACAGACACAACCAGCTACGAAAAGACGCAGTGAGCGCCATAGAGCCGAAAGGTTAAAGTGAAGGTATTTCATCAAAAGCTTCTCCTAATTTTGCGGATTTTTGTACAATTTGGATAGTTGAATTAACTCAGATTAAGCCAACTCTTCCACCACTGCTAATTTACTCAAATCCTTCATTTTAGCAAATCTACACCTAGGCATATCTGTATTAATAGATTCAAAAATTCACCTATGTCTATTGAGGGAAATTAATTTTTAATAGTTTTCCAAAAATTCAATTTGAGGAACTAATGGGTCTTGGACAATCCCCACACCAGTAAAGCTCCAGCGTTTGAGCAAGCCTTTTAATTGAGTTCCAGAGACTGATTCGACAGCAAAACGGTCGGCAACATCAGCACCATGAGTATTGAGATAGCTGAGGGCATCGAAATGTTCGCGAAACATCAGCAAATAGCTAGCCTGAGTTGAGTTTGCACCCGGATTAGTGGCAACCAGATAGCGACCATCAGCCCGCGAAAGAATCAAATAATGAATTTGAGAGAACATGAAGCCTTCACAACTATTTGAGATTTTCTAGACGAATTCGAGGATCAACGGTCTTTAGCAGCAAATCTGCAAACAAGTTACCGACAATTAGCATCAGCGCCCCCATAATTAAGCTGCCCATAACTAGATATAAATCTTTAGCCAAAAAGGCTTGCAAAATCAGTCGCCCTAAACCGGGCCAGTTGAAGAAAAATTCGGCAATAAATGCACCACTTAATAAGCTAGCAAACTCAAAACCGAGTAGTGTGACGAGGGGGTTGATGGCATTACGAAGGGCGTGGACATAGATGACGCGGTTTTCGGGAAGTCCTTTTGCCCGTGCGGTTTGGATGTAGTCTTGACGGAGAACATCGAGCATTTCGCCTCGGCTAATACGCTGTAGACCGGCAAAGCTTGTCACTGAAAGGGCAATAGTTGGTAGGATCATGTGCCAACCCACATCAAAGAATCTGCCAATGGGCGATAAATCGGTATGATTGATGCTGGTCATGCCGCCGACAGGAAAGAGTGGCGAAGTATTTTGGGCAAAAATCAGTAAAAACAGGGCAGTGATGAAACTGGGAAAGCCTTGACCAGCATAACTTAGGACTTGCAAAACACGGTCAGCGAGGCGATTTTGGTTAACGGCAGCAACGATGCCCAAAGGAATAGCGATCGCCCATGTGATAATTGTAGAAGCGATCGCTAATAACAAAGTTGCTGGTACTCGCTCCCACAACAAAGACGAAACTGAGCGTTGATAAACAAAACTCGTGCCAAAATTGCCCTTAGTCACCACTTGCACTAACCAGCGCCAATACTGCACAATTATCGGCTGATCCAAACCAAATTGCTGACGATATTCCTCAATTCGCTCTGGTGAAATCTTCGGATTTTGTTTGAGGGTATCCAGATAATCTCCCGGTGCCAATTGAATAATCAAAAAGCTGAGAACCGACACCAAAAACAAAGTCAGAAGCCCCTGTAAAGACCGCTTGACGACATAGAGGAACGTTTCACTAGTGACGAACTGTTTGAAGCGATACCAAGCGCTCTCTAGCCCATTGCGAGGGGAAGAATTATTAGTAGTAGGAGTCATGGAAATGTCCTATGTTCTTTGTCCTAAACTGCTAGTTAATCGAGCAACGGCGCGGCTAAGGGATTTGGTTTGATAATCACTAATATTGCACCAAAGTAATCACTGGCGCAGGAGGTAATTTTTGACGCCCGGCTAAATCCTTCAGCTCGATGATAAAGGCGAAGCCCACCAAGTCGCAGCCTATCTGCTGTAATAGCTTTGCCGTTGCCCCTGCGGTGCCACCAGTTGCGATTAAGTCATCAACTACCAAGATACGACTACCAGCCTTAAAAGCATCCTGATGCACTTCCAGGCAATCCGTACCGTATTCTAGTTCATACTCAATTTTATGCACTTTGGCTGGCAGTTTGCCTGGTTTACGCACAGGGATAAAGCCAATTCCCAGTTGATAAGCCAAAGGCGGACCAAAAATAAAGCCACGGGACTCCATACCCACAACATAATCAGCCGCAATGCCTGCTTCTTGACACTTTTGGGTTAGTGTATCGATTGTATAGCGCAGTCCATCGGGGTTAGAAAGCAGTGTGGTGATATCCCGAAATAAGATTCCTGGTTTGGGAAAGTCGGGGATATCACGAATCAGAGATTTTAAATCCATTTATCAAGTAAACTCACGATTGTTTGCAGTTTGAGGTGGTGTTGGCGGCATGATGCGATTCCTCTGTGCCAAATCGTACAATATCAGGCTCGCTGTTTGTGAGCAATTGCTAAACTAGAAGCCCAATTTTGTAACTGGAGCAAGATTATTTTTTTTCTTTCAGGTATTTAGGTAGGATGCCCTGAAGTAAATAATAGATGTGGCTGCCTTATGGTAGGCTCTTGCGGTGATCATTGTTGATCAGATCAAAGCCTTCGGTAATTGCCTGTAGTTTTCTTGATCTTTCAACCTAGGAAGAGAGAAATATCGGTCAAAATTGCCTGAATTCCTGAAGCAGCACCAAGAATTGGACACAAATGCCTCTATTACAAGTCAAATATTTTATAGGCAGTAACCTCTTGGAATTTACTATATATAAAAGCCAGTGCAAGCAAAATCGCTAGTTGGAACGAATCTTTCTGTGACCGTAATGCCGATAAATAGCCCTCCTGCCCAGTCCAAGCCGTTGATTTTAGAGAGTTTAACCGATCCCTTGATTTCAGGTCGGGCTTGTCCGCCGCGAGCTCGGCAGCAGATTGACCTAATTTTACTTGCCATTGAAGCGCTAGAGTTGGGCGGTTCTGAAACGATGTTGGTGGCGGCTCAGGAGCTAGAACTTCAGGATTTAATTAAAAATCGTGTTACTCTATGGCGTTTACGCTGTACTAATCCTTTACGACGCTCTTATACTCGTCGTCCTTTGGATATAGCAGAAGCCAAAGCTTTGGTAGTTATTGCGACTCATATGGCACGACGCATGACGGTTTTAATCCGGCAGATGTTGTTGGCTTATCAGCAATTGAATGAGAAGCAAGTACCTTTAGATAATCATTTTCGTTTGTCTGAGTATTTAGAAAGATTTCGGGCGCACTTTAGAAGCCGCATGAATCCACGACGGGCAAAAGTGGCAGTTTATAATTCTGATGAGAAGTTGAACGATCTGGCAATCTCGCTGTTGAGTCAGTTGCTATTTTGTACGGGAACATCTGGAATGCAGCGTTTTTGGAATAGCTTGTTTGATGGAGAAGTATCATGACAATTCGACGACAATATAGCTTACCCAACTGCACGCTAATTTTGGAAGGTTTGAGTGATGGGACGACAGGAAATGCTTCGGATGCTCGACCTTTGATGAATATTTTGGTGAATGCAGAATGCCATTTTATCGGTCAGAAGCAACCCTTGAGCGGCGGACGGGATTTTTTTGAAAGTCTGATACACTCGGTTAGTCGTTATGCTCAGGAGTTTTTGAGCCAGGTGCATCACCCCAAAGTTACCTGGTGATAAGCCTCAATTGGTGCAGTTACAGAAATTGAGGGATAAAAATTTACATACGAGTTGACGGTGTTGCCTGTGGCGGAAGCTGTCCCCGTTGGTGGTGCGTAAGATGTTTCCGACTGCGCCGAGTCATTTCCAGCCGCCAGCAAGGCACAGTGGAGATGGATTTGACTACGGTACAGTTGTTTGATTTGGTGGAGGGGATTGATCAGTTTTTAGCCGATCGCCAAACCTTACCAGATCTGGGTGTGACCTTTCAACCTCTGCCTCGACGCTATCGTAAAGCTGATCAACCTTTGGCTCAACGGGCAGCACCGGCGGCTGTGGGGTTAACTGGTTTGACAGTGGCTGCGATCGCTTTTATGCTAATCCCCATACCCCAGGTGCGCCAACCAAAACCTGCTGGATCACAGGCAAATGCTACTAAGACAGCATCACCAACTCCAACAGGGCAACCACCAACAGCCACACCCACACCTAGCCCAACTACCTCAACATCGCCTCTAGCTTCTGACGTGGAGAAGGCTTTAACCTCCGCTGAAATTACTGATCCCACACAGTTAAAGTCTTTGCAACGGAAGCTTTATGGCAAGCTTGATGAGGCTTGGAAAGAGCGGAGACAAGTGGGGGAAAATTTAGAATATCGCGTTGCGGTTGGTCAAGATGGCGCCATTATTGGTTATAAGTCGGTGAATGATGCCGCAGGTGGCGAGGCTTCTCGGAAAACGCCTTTGCCTGATTTACTTTTCAAACCGACTACAGGCAGTATTGCCAGCTCTGAACCCCTGGCTCAATACCGTGTAGTGTTTAATAATCGGGGCGTTTTGCAAGTTAGCCCTTGGCGTGGTTTTACGGATAAACCCAGCTTGGGACCAGAAATTACTGAGGCTGATAAAATTAGCAAGTTGAACAATCAACTTTATGACCAAATTCGTAAAGAATGGACAACTACTCCGATTTATCAAAAGGATTTAACTTACCGAGTTGCTGTTACTGAAGATGGTGTAATTGCTGATTATGAACCGACTAATCAACCGGCTTCGGATTATGTGAAAGAAACACCGCTAGAGCGTTTAATTAAGCCAGATGTTGCCGGTCAAGATCCGAAAAAGGCTGGAGCATTATCTCAGAAACCTTTGGCTCAGTATCGGGTAGTATTTCGGCAAAATGGGGTATTAGAAGTCAGTCCTTTGCAGGGTTCTCGATAGTTGATTATTGGTCATTAGTTATTTATAAGTAATCACAACTAATGACCAAATCTAAGATTAACTGGAATTAATTTCCCAATTACCAATTACCAATTCCTATGCGTCTTCCCGATGATTCAGAGGCTCCCTTTCAAATCAACATCGTGCCGATGATTGATGTACTTTTTTGTATTCTTGCCTTTTTTATTGTTTCATCTTTGTCTTTAATTCGTTCGGAAGGATTACCTGTAAACTTACCAAAAGCGGCAACGGCACAAAGTCAACTGCAAGCTCAAATCGTGGTTACGGTTGATGTTAAAGGTATAATTTACCTCAATCGTCAACCTCTTGAGTTAGAAGAGTTGGCAGCATCAGTAGGTGATTTGGTAGGAGAAAGGCAGGAAGCTTTGGTGGTAATTAATGCGGATACTAGGGTCTCCCACGGTGCGGTTGTGAGCGTCATTGACCGCTTAAACCAGGTGAATGGAGTAAAATTAGCGATCGCGGCTCAGAGGCAGTAAGGCGGGGTAAGCACGGCCGGAGCTTTAGTGAGGACTTTACCCCTACGACATCAATCAGGCTTTGATGCCGCAATGCTTTGTTAGTTATTAATTTGAGCCACTACCCAAGACAAACAGGCTCAAGAGAGTGCCAGCGTTCCAAAGACTATGGAGGAGAATGGAAGATAGGAGATTACGCGAGCGAGAATACACAATCCCCAACACCATACCTAATGTAGCTAATGGTAACACCTCCGACAAGCTGAGATGTGCGATCGCAAATAACAAACTACTAGCAAGAATTGCCCCCCAAACTGGCAGATAACGAGTTAGTGATGGCAACAAAAAACCTCGAAACATAATCTCTTCAAATATCGGTGCTGCCACTGATGCCGTTATAAAAAAGATTAACAAGGCTCCGCTATCTCGTCCTTCTAATGCCAGTGGTAAAATTGGATTACTGCCGCCTTGTCCTTGCCAAATTTGCTGATTAATTAGTGATACTAAAATCACTAAAGGTAGAGCAACTAAATATCCTCCCAAGCCCCAGAAAAACCAATTGTCGAGGATTTTAAAGCGAAACCATTCTTTCGGTATTGGCAAGAAAGGTTTGATCGAAAGATACAGCACTAACAACCCACCACCTGCCATCAACAAGTAGCTAACTAACACATAAAGTGCCTTCATTTTCACAGTAAATCCACTCGGATCTAGCTGGAACAAACTAAAGAAAACTGGCAGTAAAAATTGACCAATAAAGAAAAAACCAACAATTAAAACTTGCCAGATAATTTCCCAATCCCAAGGTGTTTCCCAAGGCAACTCACCATTAGTTGCTAAAATTGACTGCTTTCCTTGTAGAAGTCTTTGAGCTACTAAAAATAGTAAAAGTGTCACACCAATTATCCCGCCAACTCCTGGGATACCGCCAATTATTGCTAACTTATAAATTGATTGTTGGGCAATCTCTTGTTCGCTAGTTTGTAGTGAGGATAAAACATCTTGGCGCTGTTGTAATTGATACAACTTACTTAATGCCTGATAACGAAACCAACTATCTAAGTTTTTTTGAATTTTTGGTTCTGCATCAGGGAATAAACGAGGTGGTTGAGTCCACAAACCTGTTAATACTTGTGCTGTTTCTGCTAAGGATTCATCGGGTATTTGTTGATTTATGATTTGTTCCGACTGATTCGTCAGTTTAGTCCAAGTTTTTAGTGCTTTCTCGGTTTGTTTTTGTTGAATTTGCAGCAAACCTAAACGCAAATCTAGCTCATCAATTAACCGATTTACCTGAGCAGATGATTGTTGTAATTGCTGTTGTTGCGTGCTAACAGCAGCCTTATCATCTACAGGTAATTGAGGTTGGTTGTTGATATCTGCCAGTTTTTCGGCAAGGTTTTTTTGCGTAGTTTCGGCAGTTTGACGTGCCTCTTCATACTGCTTTTGTGCCGCGTTAAAAGGTTCATTGCCAATTAAAGCATCCCGTGCCCCAGTTAAATTGGCTGTGGCATTATCTGCCGTATCGGTGTTTTTATCTGGTTGCCATTCGGCAGCGTGAAGTAATAAATTCGTTTGGTAAAGTTCCAAGCGACTTTGAATCTGAGGCTGACTCCAGCTTTCTACTAACGGATAAACTGATTTTCGCGATCGCAAAAATCGTCAGCACAACCAAAATCAACCGTTTAATCGTGAACAACCCCTTCACACAAGCTGCCTCTCTAAGTCTTACGCTCAATTATCGCATTGCTGACACCGGATACTTACACTTTAGGCAGGTGTGCAGTTGCAAGTTAAAATAACCCTGGAAATAGTAGGGGCGACCCGCTGGTTTGCCCTACTGGGTCGCCCGTAAGAGGTCGCAGGGTCGCCCCGCTGGTTTGCTGGGTCGCCCGTAAGAGGTCGTAGGGTCGCCCCGCTGGTTTGCTGGGTCGCCCGTAAGAGGTCGCAGGGTCGCCCGCTGGTTTGCTGGGTCGCCCGTAAGCCGTTGCAAGTTAAAATAACCCTGGAAATGGCAAATACACAAACTGCAGATTCGCTGAGATTGACTTACAACTAAAGGAGGATTAAAAAATTGTCTACTCGCGTCATTATCGTACGTCACGGTCAAAGTACTTACAACATCAAAAAAATCATTCAAGGGCGCTGTGATGAATCTGTTTTAACTGAAAAAGGCAGCGCTGATGCGGCAATAGTCGGAGAAACTCTAAAGTTACTACACTTTGATGCCGTCTACTGCAGTCCCCTACAACGGGCAAAGCAAACTGCCACAATTATCCAATCTTATCTGCCCGGTTCCCCAAAGTTGCAGACAGAATCAGGTTTAATGGAAATTGATTTACCGCTGTGGGAAAAGCTTCATAAGGCAGAAGTTAAGCAAAAATTTGCCGAGGATTACCGTTGTTGGAAAGAACATCCTGAGCAGTTTTGCATGATCTTACCAACTGCCGACGGCTCAACCAAATATTATCCCGTGTTGGCACTTTATGAACAGGCACAACAATTTTGGCAAGAAATTCTACCCCACCATCCAGGAGGCACAATTTTAATCGTCGCCCACAATGGTATTAATCGCTCCTTAATTAGTAGTGCGATCGGTGTGCCACCATCGGGTTATCATTCAATTCAGCAGTCGAATTGTGGCATCAACGTCCTGAATTTTACAGGCAGTTGGGAGGAACCGGTGCAATTAGAGTCGTTAAATCAAACCTCTCATTTAGGTGAGGCAATGCCCTCATGGCGCGAAAATCGAGGTTTACGTCTTTTACTAGTGCGTCACGGTGAGACAGACTGGAATCGTGCCTCGCGTTTTCAGGGTGGTATTGATGTGCCGCTAAATGACAACGGGGCCGTGGGCAAGCACAACAAGCGGCTGAGTTTCTCAAGGATGTCAAGATTGATTTTGCAGTTAGTAGTACGATGCTGCGCCCCAAAGAAACTGCTGAGATTATTCTTGCCTCTCACCCCAATATCCCATTAAACTTGCAAGAAGAACTTCAAGAAATTAGTCACGGCTTGTGGGAAGGGAAATTAGAGGCAGAAATTAAGCAGCAATATCCTGACTTGTTGCAACAGTGGCAGGTTGCTCCAGAAACGGTACAAATGCCAGAGGGCGAAAATCTACAACAAGTGTGGGATCGAGCGATCGCTTCTTGGGATGCTATTGTAAGTTCAGCCACCGTGTCTTCTACTCAAATTACCATCGGTCTCGTTGTCGCTCATGATGCGATTAATAAGGTTATTCTCTGCCATGTTCTCGGCTTAAGTCCATCCGCTTTTTGGTGCATCAAACAAGGTAACGGTGCTGTCAGTGTAATTGACTATCCCCAAGGTTTAGAACTTTCTCCGATATTACAAGCCATGAATATTACAACTCATTTGTCTGGAGGTGTTTTAGATAACACGGCAGCGGGTGCTTTGTAAGAATTAAAAATGAGCAAGGTAAACTTGCTCATGATTTTCTTTTGAAAAAATTATTTTGGGGTTTGATTAGCCCATGATTAAAGCGCATAAATACTTTATATAATTTGCATAAAAGCTCTTGTTTTTTAAGTTTAGTTAAGCGATTATTTGAATGTCAGTTGAGCCGTCAAAAACAGCAGTTCATCATAACTTTATAAAGAGGAAAATATTGTGAAGACCATGCAAAAATCACCAGGATTTCGTCTAGATGATAGCTTCTTGATGAGTGTGGCAGGAAGTGTCTTCATTGGATTAGGGCTTTTTTGTCTTTCATCTGGTAAGTTAACTACCTTAAGTTGTAATCGTGCCGAAGCAAACCAAAATAGCTGTCATTTAATATCAACAGGTTTGTTCGATTTGCAACATACCCCAGCTCAACCAATCAAATTACACAGCGCCGAACTTGAAGATAACCCAATGGATAACAACGCCTCTCGTGTTCTCCTCTCCACCAATCGGGGTTATTTGCATTTTACTTCATCGACTAGTGATGATAAAGCCAAAGCAACAGTTGCTCATATTAATAACTTTATCAAAGAAGCTGAAGCGAAGTCACTGACACTTCAAAATGATGAGCGAGGACTTTATTTACCATTGGGAGGCTTTATTATTACCGTTGGTTTAGGTACATTAGTATTTTTTAGAAATTCTCGACTACCAGCTTAATGGAAGCAGAGTGAAATGCTTTTTCTGAATCAGAAATCCAAGCCTTATGCTTTAGGTTACGAGCTTGATTGTCATCCAAATGCTTTTGGGGAACTAAGCAATTCTTCCTGGTTATTGGGATCAGCAACTCAGTTGCGCCAAAGAATGCTTGAAGATGGCTATCTTTATTTGCCAGGATTTCTTAATCCTCACCTGATTTGGCAAGCACGTTTAGAAATTGCAGAATCTTTAGCTGCTGAAGGTGCTTTGTTACCCAACTATCCAGTTGCCCATTGTGTTGCTAAACCTGGATTAAGTATGAGTTTCCGACCAGATTTAGTAGCAAAAAGTCCGACATACAAAGACTGCTTTATTCAAATACTTTAATCGATTTTTTTTGAAGTATTTTTAGGGGGAGAGGTTCGGCATTATGACTATACTTGGTTACGTGCTATTAGCCCAAGTTTAGGGACTTATCCTCATTGTGATATCGTCTATATGGGACGAGGAACTCATAATCTTTATACAGTTTGGACACCATTCGGGGATATTTCCCCAGAAATGGGAGGGTTGATGATTTTAGAAAACTCCCATCACCTAGAAACTCTAAAAAATAGCTACGGACAGCGAGATGTTGATAGTTATTGCCAAAATCGTAAGAATGTAAAATGGTGGGATGGAGCCTTATCTAAAAACCCAGTTTCCTTACGTAAACGATATGGAGGACGCTGGCTTACTGCTCAGTTTAAAGCTGGAGATATTTTAATTTTTAATATATTTACAGTTCATGGTAGCCTAGATAAACCAATCACCCTACATCCGATTATCCTCAGATAGCCGTTATCAACTAACCTCAGAACCTATTGACCAAAGATGGATAGGAAAACACCCTAAACGCTCATTCCCAAGCCAGTAAACAGGCTAGGGTCTGCTAATTTAAGGATAAACACCAGGAGTTTTTAGAATACACCTTTGTGCTGGAGTTAAATCAGGAAAATCATCTAGATTGTAATAATCCCCGCGCCCAAGCAGACGGATGAGGCGAATACTTGTAAAATAGGGTACGACGTTCTTGAACACCTTTCCAAGGTAAAGTACCGTGAGTGAGAGATTCAGTGAAAATGATAGCAGTACCTGCTTTACCTGTTATTGCCTGCACACAAGCATGAGGTTGCTCTAAATCTCGCCACTGCTTAGGAAAAGGTAAATTGCTTTTATGACTGCCAGGAATGCAGCCAAACCCACCCTCTCCAGACTGCACATCGGTTAGATTGTACGGCCACAGCCAGCAAAACCATTATACATCCGTCCATTTTTGTAAGTGTAGTACTGACAAGGATCATAAGGCGTCCCTCCGCCATGTAAAGTTGTGCCAATTGGACCTTTGCCGTGGCGGATAATGTGTAGATAATCGTGGTCTAGGCGAAATTTAGAACCGAGAAGTTCCGCAAGATAAGGGGTAATTTGAGGATTATCAATTAGGGAAGAAAAAAGCAGTCCCCCAAGATAGTAAGCTGTCAAAACGTAAACAAGGCAATTGCTCATCTCCAACCGCAATTCGCCGATTTATCTGCTGATTTTAGGGCGGCTATCTCTTGGGGAGTTAAAGCCGACTCGACGACGAGAAACCCTTGCAAGTCAAAAAGATAGCACTCAAGCTCATTCATAGGCAAATGTTTTTATTGAATATTAGTCCTTGAAAACCGAAACCCAAGGACTAATGAATAAATGACCAATCCTGACTATTCAGCAGGTTTTGTCAAGCCATTTGTCCGTGTGCCATCAATTGGAGCATCAGGAGTTGAAATCAAATCAGTCAAAGCCTCAGATAGTGCTTTCGGGTCCATGAAAACTACTTTAGAATTAGGACTTTCACCCAATTTCTGATTAGCATCAACATAGCGTTCAGCAATTAGGAATTGCAAGATTTGTTGACTATTAGACTGGCTTTGCAGGGCGCTAGAAAGGATTTGGATTGATTTTACAGTACCTTCTGCCTGAGAAATTGTCGCTTGTTTTTTGACTCATTAGCGGCGCGCTCTTGCTCTAGAGACTCTAAAATGGTTTTTGGGGGGCTTGATTTCTTGCAACTCAACACGAGTTACCTTGACTCCCCAACCCGCTGTTGCTTCATCTAGTTGATGCAACAATTTGCGATTCAAGTCAGATCTAGAAGAATAAGTATCAGATAAATCTAGTTCACCAATCATCGAACGAAGAGTGGTTGTAACTAAGTTTTGAATTGCTAGTTCTACATCTTCAACTGCATAGTAGGCTTCCTTTAGAATCCATCACCCGCCAAAGAACAACAGCATCGACTTCTAAAGAAATATTATCTTTGGTGATTGCTTGTTGGGGGGGGAATGTCTAAAACTTGCTCGCGGACTGTATCCTCGACTGCAATTCTGTCAATAAAAGGAATGATGTAGTTAAGACCAGGATCTAGTTTTTTTGTGGTATCTTCCCAAAACGTTCTACAAGTGCTTGGTTTCCTTCATTGACAATTTTTTGTTGAACCGATTGTGTAGCCAATGATTACTAAAATCATTGGGGCAAGGATGGAAATAACTGGGTCCATAATTTGTTTTCCTCTCCTGCTAGGAGGTTAATCAATTAACTAGCATTGTGGCTTGAATTTCTTTTATACCATTGCTGTTTTTGTTGGCTAGGGAGAGTTTACCCCCCCAAAACCCTGTCTAGGGAAGAGGGGGAAAGTATCTGTACTAAACTTCTTTGACTAGGGAGTTTAGGACTCTCTTACCGTTTGTGCGACAAAAAAACCAGTTTATTCACCTAAGCTCAACTTTAACTGTTTCGCTGTTTACTTGAATAGTATCGTTTGTGAGAGCTATTTGCCCCATTTAAATCGCTAAGTTTGACCTGAATCGCTGCTTAAAAGGCGATCAGCCTTTTGGGCGAGAAGCGATCGCGTAACTATCTTACTATCTTCCTGACGCGGGTGAAGGTGTTGGACTTGCTGATGGTGAAGGCTTCGGACTTGCTGGCGTTGAGGAGGGTTTTGGAGTTACCGATGGCGAAGGTTTGGACAGTTGCTGAGGGTGAAGGCTTCGGAGTTACCGATGGCGAAGGTTTGACAGTTGCTGAGGGTGAAGGCTTCGGAGTTACCGATGGCGAAGGTTTGACAGTTGCTGAGGGTGAAGGCTTCGGAGTTACCGATGGCGAAGGTTTGACAGTTGCTGAGGGTGAAGGCTTCGGAGTTACCGATGGTGAAGGCTGAGAATTCTCAGCAGCAGGAGAAAGAGAAGGAGTTGAAGTTGGACTGGGTGAGATTGGGGAGGGTTTGGGAGTATCTGACTCTGACTTGCTTTGCCATTCTGAGAGTGGGCGATTTACCGCATACTCAAAGTCAATTGGCACTAAAAGCACATTCCAT
>JAPJYX010000142.1:0-31529 GCA_030503985.1 Himalopsyche tibetana
CTTAAAAACGGTTGGAAGATTGTATATGAAAGAAATGCAATTTCACTAACTGAAGCACCAGAAGATATAAAATCTCTATTCAAACAAAGAGTTAGATGGGCATTTGGAAATATTCAAGTTTTATGGAAAAATAGAAAAATCATGTTGAATCCAAAAAAAGGTTGGTTAGGCCTAATGGCTATGCCGTTTGCTTGGAACTGTTTTATTGGTCTTGTAATATCACCTTTTATATCAATGACAATATTTGGGTATGTAGCATATCAAATGAAAACAAGCGAAGCACTAACGCTAGACTCAAAGGTAATCTTAGCAGCGATTTTTTGGTACGTTATTTTCATGTTAATTGAATTAATGGTTGTCTTCTTAGCTATATATAGAGATCCTTCAAGATCAAAGTATATATTACTACCATTCTTCTTTATATACACTTTTGCTTTTCCATTCTTCTTATTCATAGTTTCTATACAAGTATTAATTAGAATATTCAAAGGAAAACCACAAGGCTGGGGACACCTTAAGAGGACGGGTACTGTAACCTTAAAAGCAGAATAATCAAGACTTCAAAGCTTTCATAGTCTAAAAAAACAATCTCTTGCAATGTATACACTGCAAGAGATTGTTTTTTTAAAACAGCTCTTCTTGAATAAGCTTGATCCCAAAGTTAGTATTATAATACTTAACAAGACCGTGCATATCAAGCTCTTCTAATAAAGGCAAGGACTTATCAAATGTAAAACTTTCTTCTAATCTTTCTTCTGAATATTCACATAGAGCCAGTTTTGATAACCTATACGAAAGAACTAGTACTTCATAATTCTCTCTTATTTTTTTAAGTAACGACTCATTTTTTGTGTCAGATATAAAATCTTGCACTGCATTAGCTATAGAAGATGGGTTAAATATGCTAGAATTCATGTTTAAAGCACTTAGAAGAGTATTGAGAGATCCACAGCCATGTAGTAGTTTTAGAGCTGATACCGGACCAACCCCTGGTATCCCTGCAAAATTATCAGAGCCATCACCAATCAGAGCTTTGTAATCAACCCATTGAGCAGGTTGTAAGGAATATTTACTCACAAAATCTTCTCTTTTGAAAACAGTTACAAACTCTTTCTCTTCTTTAACAAACGAAACACCATCAAAAGTAAATAATTGAAAAAGATCTTTGTCTCCACTAACAATAAAAAACTCATTATTTTCATTACTATTACTATATTTGTTTATGACAGAATAAATCACATCATCAGCTTCATAGCCTTCAGCACTAAAATTATTACTTGTTACCAAAGTTGAAAAGCTTTCAATCAAGCTCATTTGAGATTGCATATTATCTTCCATCGGCTTGCGATTGCCTTTGTACTCCTCTAACGCCTTATGTCTAAATGTTGGAGTTTGCAAATCCTTACAAATAATAAGGTAGTCTGGGGCAATTTTGTTAGTTAATTGAAAAATAGTTTTAGCATAACCAAAAATAGCACCAGTTGGGCGTTTTTGTTTATCAGTCAGGTTTGGATAGGCAAAATATGATCTATAGGCTAAAAAAGAACTATCGATAATTAGATATTTGGACATATGCTTTAGTTAGTTATCTTTCCTAAACTTTAAAACCACTCTACCTATAATAGAACCCTTATTGATAGATTTTATCATTCTGGAATCCTTCGAGCATCCTCTATTATCACCCATCACAAAATAGGAGTCTTCAGGGATTTGTGTTTTTGGAAAATCTACTGGATTACCTGATTTTGATGCCATTCCGTCAGATATACAGATATAGTCATTTTTGGCATACTCTTCCTGTAGAATATACCCATTTGGATTGTCTTTGTTGTATATGATGACATCTTTGTTCTTTACCTCAACTGACTCTCCTGGTAGACCTATAATCCTTTTAACATATATCACCCTATTCATCTTAGTCGCTTGATAAAGAGTATTAAAAAGATTTGGAATAACAAAGCCTTGCCCTTGATTATCTGCAAACAAAATCACGATATCTTTTCTCTGATAGTTCCTAGTAAAAATTTCAGTGATAAGCTTATCCTTGTCTCTCAATGTGTTTTCCATGCTTATACCATCTACATTTGTACTGTTAAATACAAACATTGCTAAAAATGCAATTATCATTGCTACTATGAGCAATGAGTTATTTTTTAAAAAATTTACCATAACCAATTTAATTTTAATGCCACCTTGCCTAAAATAGATTCCTTAGCAAATGCCTTATACTGCCTACTATCCATTGAACAACCTCTATTATCCCCCATCACAAAGTATTTACCCTCTGGAACTTTGTATTTTGCAAAAGATACATCTGGGTTAGTACCACCAGGGCCACAGATCCAGTCTAGCTTTGCATATTTATCCTCATTTAGTAGATAGCCTTTCGGGTTATCTTTATTATAAATAATGATTTTTTTATCTATCATTTCTATTTCTTCACCTGGCAAAGCTATAACTCTTTTAACTATTATCATTCTTTTGCTAGCATAAACTTGAATAATAGTATTAATACTGTTTGGTATAAACCCAGAGCCATTGTTATCACTAAACACTGTAACTATATCACCTCTTTTATAGTCTCTATCGACTAAGTTTAGGAATAATCTGTCGCCGGTTTGGTATGTATTCCTCATACTATCACCACTAACCACAGTGTGATTAAAGATAAAAAGAAATGTTATTAAAAGTACAAAAAGTACTATTGTGAAGGCTCTGTCAAAGATTTTGATCATAATTTTAGTGGGCGATTTAGTTAGTCTGATTTAGTAGTCTGGTTAAAATTTTTTGTGTTGTTCGTGTTGTTTCTATTATTCGTGTTTGTGTTGGTTTTACCTTTAGTCTCTAGTGTATCAAGTGCATTTACATCTATCTCTTCTAAAGGATACTGGATAATTTGCCTCAACCGCATTGCATAGGCACCTTTATTAGTCGGACTAAAAATCGTATTATCGCACAAGAGTATATCGCTTATACCAGAAGCACATAGTAATAGCTCATCTTTTTTGTAAATTGTAGTTTGATATGATAAAGATATTTTTTTCATCTCAGTGATTTTGATACTGTCTTTGATGGTTGATAGTAAAGAAACCGCCTCTGCAACATTCATACTACTTTGAACATTATTTCCTAAAACTTCAAGTACACCTTGTATATATTGAGGGCTAAAGATAATTTGTTTGGAGTCAATGTCATTCTTCAGCTTCTGAACGATACCTTGTATAACCTGCTGCTGTCGACGGCCTCTTGCGTCATCTCCATTTTCAGAGCAGCCAACGGCATCATAAACTTTTAGCTTCTCAATGTAGCACTGACCTTTTCTAGATCTTGCATATATCAAAGCTTTTTCGCCGTCCAGCTTATTTATGCCTTTTTCAAACTCAGGAGATGGGCACATGTAGTCATCATAAGACTCTCTTGATGCACAGTATAACACTGCATAGTCATTTTTCTTAGGGTACTGATCATCTCTGAATTTTATAGGAACATCTACTTCAATGCCACCAATTTGATCCACAAGCTCTTGAGCTGCTTTCAGATTAATTTTAAACGTGTAATGAATTGGAATATCGACTAGCTTAGTAAAATAATCTTGATATTCACGGTTTTGGCTCTTAGATTCACCGATGTCTGGATAAACAGCATTAAGCTTAACCCCATCGTCAACCACAAGATCCCTCATGAATGAAATTGTAGACAGTTTTTTTTCGTTATAAAAGTAGGACAGGATTATATTACTGTCAACGGTACCTTTACCATCACCATCAAACTCATTGTAGCCAAATAATAAAATATTAGTACGGCCTTCGTTCTGACCTTTTAGTTTGGTTTTTCCAGAAAATAAAGAGGCAAAGCTCAAGCCAGTATTATCAAATGCAGAGTTGGTTGATCTTATAATGTTGTCTATACCAGAGAAAACAAATATTTGCCAACCCAGCAATCCAATCAAAGATAACAAGATTATAGTTGAAATTATTTTACCAAGAGTTTTATTTTTGTTCATATTTATTAATGGTTCAATAATAGTTCAATAGTTTGTTTAATAGTTGTTGTCTTAGCCATTATTTTAGCCATTATTTTAATTTAAAAGTAATTATTATTATGAATATTGTCAATTTGATAGTATACCCGTATAGTACACAAAGAATTTAAAAAAAGCATCAATAACTTTTGACCAAAAGCAAGACTTATTTTAATATTAATTATATATGTCAATCACTAAAGATACGGTTGCAAAAGTAGCTAAACTAGCGAGATTAAGCCATGATCCCGATCAAGAATTTTTAAACAAATATACTGGTGAACTATCTTCCATAGTAGAGTATATTAATCAGCTAGAAGAAGTTGACACGACTGGCGTTTCTCCAACCGATGGAATTAGAACTATTAGGGTTAGTGAATTAAGACAAGATTTGTTGCCTATAGATATGGAAAAGTATAACACAATTCGCCAAAATATAATTAATAACTTCCCTAACAAACAGGGAGACTTGTTGGTTTTGCCAGGAATATTTGAAGAAAATTAAGCGTGGCAAGCATATGGCTAAAATATCAATACAGGAGCTAAGAACTCACAAGTATTACAGACTACTAGAGGGCAGCCTCGCAATTGGAGCGATTGGTTTTTTTGCGATACTATTTTTACTTTCACTATTCAACCCATACCTTGCAACGATATTTATTTTTTGTTTTGCATTTTGCTGGTTGCTCCGCGTAACTCTTATATGTTTACATGTTTTATACGGTTATAAACAACTCTCCAGGTGGGAAAGAGTTCAGTGGGTCGAGCTATTGGCTTCGTTCAATCAATCTAGATCAGAAGGGATTAAAAAAGTTGAGTCCATAGCAAACTTATCTCCCATTAAAGAATGGAAAACTAGAGTATATAGAGATTTAGAAGCGATGAAAAACGAACGAAACTCAACTTTTCAAAACCCTAATAATATCATGCATATGCCAATTTTTGCGGTTTATAACGAAAGTGTGAGCGTGTTAACTAGGTCTCTTGAGGCTATATACCTATCTAAATACAATCTTGAAAATATTGTTGTGTTTATAACTCAAGAAGACAGGGTAGGAGAAGAAAACAACAGTAAGTTTAGGAATGAAGTCGGAAAAATAGAATGGATAAATTCATCTAATATAAGTGAAAAAAATAATGATATAGTCTTCCATCAAGAGCATTTTAACCTCCAATATACAAACCCTGAATTCGCAAACTTTAACATAACCCCTAACAAATTAAATGTCATTTTTGTACAGCACCCTGACGGTCTTGTGGGAGAAATAAAAGGCAAGGCAAGCAATGAAAGCTATGCAGGAAGACAAATATCACTGTTCCTAAAATCTAAGTCAATTGAGCCTAATATAGTACTTACAACCTCACTCGATGCAGACTCTTCAGTTGGTGCTAATTTTTTCCACATGTTGTCTTATAAGTACTGCGCCACGCCTGACAGAGCTACATGTGGTTTCCAGCCAATACCTGTTTATTCAAACAACTACTTTGAAACTCATTTTTGGCCTAGACTGGTTGCTGCAAACACAACCCTGTGGCAATTTGCTCAATGCTCTCTTGAAGAGGAAGCTAAATTTTTTGCTAATTACTCTGTGCCCTTAAACGTATTGCAAGAAGTAGATTTTTGGCAAACTGATGTCATCGCTGAAGACGCGCTTTGCTTCACTAAGTGTTTTTGCCATTATAAAGGTAACTTTAGAGTTGTGCCATTTTATGGGGTATTCAAAGGAGATGCTGTTGAAGCAGATACATATCTTGAAACAATAGAGAATCAATATAGGCAACTACAGCGCTGGGCATGGGGTGGAGTTGAATGCTTCCCCTATATTGTCCAGAGATTATTCATTAATGAAGAGGGCAGAGAAATACCTATCAAAAAAAGAATCAAGTTCTTGTGGGACGAATTTTCCAACCACTACTTCTGGTCAACAACTCCTACTCTATTTAGCATAGGAGTATTCATGCCTTCACTTCTTGGTGGAATATCTTTTAAGAGCTTACCACTCGCTATCACTGTATCAGAATTTGGCTCATTCTTTGCTTGGATATCTGTAATACTTGTAATTATTTTTTCTTACATAACTTTAATATTTATAACTAAACAAAGAGATCAAAAAATATCTGGAAATGTATTGCTAAAAATTATATTTCAATCCATTCTTTCAAGTTTTATATATGGAATACTTGGTGTACCTGCCCTAGACTCTCAGATTAGAGGTTTAAGAGGTAAATACCTTGGCTATTGGGTAACGCCAAAAAAATAAAACAAGAATTTGACTTTACAATACAGTAAAGAATGATAAAATATATACTATCATGGATTTTATCAAAAAAAAGAAAGTAATTAAGTTTAAAAAAGGCTTTTTGACCGAATATTACATTATACCAATAATCTTAAGTATATGTGTTATAGGAATTATAACAGCAGGATCTGCTATCCAAACTAGGACTTATAAAGATAGTGTGGTATTTGCTGATGAGTTTATTAAGCAGATATTTTCAGGGTTTTTATTAGGGATTATTTTAGCATATACTATATATTCATTTGGTATAGAAAAAATATTACGCTTTAAAAGAATCATGCTAATAATATCACTGTTAACCTTATTATACTTAGCTATCCCTTCACTTATAGCCTTTATAACTAAGCAAGATTTATCTGCTGTAGTTGGCTATTTTAAACCACTACCGATAAAGCCAGTGATCAGAAATGCAGCAGTTAGGTGGCTATCAGTAGGACCGTTACAATTCCAACCTGTGGAGCTAGTTAAAATAACAATTTTGCTTTATATGGCACATTATTTTCGTGAAATAAATAAATCTGACATGACCTGGTCTTACATCAAAAGACCTTTGTATATATTCTTGTTAACTTCTTTTTTTATATTAATTCAGCCTGACTTAGGCTCAGTTGTCATAATAACCTTAATGCTGGCCACGATACTTTTTTTGCTCAAAATCAATATACGCCAAAGCCTAATAATACTATCTCTTTTAGCTCTATTTTCATTGTTAGCAATTGCAATTACCCCATATCGTCGTGAGCGTGTGATGGGCTGGCTGTCCAACTCCAAGATCCAACAAGTAGACGCTGAGTATTTGCAAATCAAAAGAGTGCAAGATGCGGTGGCAAAAGGTGGACTGACTGGTGTTGGATACACTAACGGAGTAATCAAGAACTCAATTCCAGAAGTCTCATCAGATGCAATTCTAGCAGTACTTGCAGAAGAGTTTGGTTTTTTTGCAATACTATTATTGATACTTTTATACTCGCTATTCTTCTTCTACTGTATTCAAAAATCGTTCGAAGTAAAAGATACTTCACGAAAGATTATTCTAATTGGTATTGGTTCCTGGATATTCTATCAATCCATGTGGAACATAGCTGGGGTCGTAGGGCTAGTCCCACTCAAAGGACTCCCGCTACCCTTCATATCAGAAGGTGGAACATCAGTCGCAGTATCACTTCTGGGAGTTGGGCTGATATTAGCCTGTATCAAGAGAGAAAGGATAAGAAAATTAAGATAGGCAGCAGAGCAGATAATCGTGCAGATAATGGCGCATAAAATCATATAGAGAATTTACAAATAAATTTTATTCTAATAATATAGATATATAATGGCATTAAAAAAAATTGTTTACTCTATTGCAGAGCTTGAAAAGCTGGTTGATGTTGGGCAACTTCGTGTTGCTAAGCCTCATAAGCATAATACTAGCATAGTTAATGATCTCCTTGTTCAAGGTGAAGAAAATGCTTTTGTATATCTTCAGCGCTACAAAAAAAATCAAAAGCTAAATATTTTAGAACAAAACTCACTTTACACAATCCTGCATAACCTTCAAAAAGAATTAATGCTCACTAAGCTACCTGTTAGAATTGAGTGTTATGATATATCGCATCTTTCAGGCAAGTATGTGTACGGCAGTTGTGTTACTTTTTTTGAAGGGAGGCCCGATAAAAGCCATTACAAGCTATTTAAGTGCCCTGACAAAAATAACGACTTTGAAAATCACGCCGAAGTGCTAAAAAGAAGACTTTCACATATTGGCGAAATAAATTGGCCAACGCCAGATCTAATTATTGTTGATGGGGGGAAAGGCCAGCTATCTGCAGACTTCAAAGTCTTGTATGAATCAGGGCATCAAATACCAATTGTAAGTCTTGCTAAGCGCGAGGAAGAGGTTTTCACATTGCAACACTTTACAGGCTTTAAAGGAGATGGCAGAGAGGGAGGAATACTTTTATCTGCTCAAGCTGGATTCTTAGTTCAGCGAATTAGAGATGAAGCACATAGATTTGCAATTACGAATAATCGCAAGGCCAGAATTAAAAAAATTACTCAAACTTCATTTGATTCAATACTAGGCATAGGACCAGTTACAATAAATAAGCTACTAAGAACATACGGCTCAAAAAATGAGATTATCAAAAATATGAACGAAAACCCTACACTTATGATTAAGTTGATTGGTAATAAAAATTATTCCCTTATTAAAAATCACTTTAGTGATACAAATACAAACATCTAAAATAGGTCTAAAAGCGTAATAACATACAATAAATATACAATATATGAAATACATACTTCCAAACCCCTTTAGTCTAAGTACTTATGGACACGATGATGGGCAAGTGTACAAAGATATAATAAGCCTTAATGGTGCAAATCAAAATGCCGCAGCTTTTTTCCCTTCTAACCAAATTACCGATAACTGCCAAGTACTTGAAGCCGTAAAATACGAGATGTCTGGCGTTCTGATAAGCGATCCTGATACACATATAGCAGCTGCACAGTCAATGCAGAGTAATGCAGTCAAAATCCTGAAGAAGTCAATTGATTTAAAAAAAGACAAAGACTTTGAGCTCTTTGTGATAGGCGGTGATCACACTATATCGATTGGAACAGGAGCGTATTTAGCAAGTCAAATAAATATGTCAAAGATTGGACTAATTTGGGTTGATGCCCATGGTGATTTTAACACTTCCGAAACTTCAAGCTCTAAATCCCTAACAGGATATCCATGTGCTATTAACTGTGGCCTAGGAGATGAGACGTTTACAGAAATTTTCGAGAACAATTTTATTAACAAATGCGTTCAGATTGGTATTAGAGATATAGATGAGCTAGAGCACAGTAATATGCTTCACAAACAAATCAAAACTTACTCTAACATAGATATTGATCAGTTGGGACTGAAAACTATTGTAGAGGAAACGTTAGAATATTTTCGTGATATGGAGTATATTTGGCTATCAATTGACATAGACTCCTTAGATCCTATTTATTGTGACCAAGGCAGAACAGATGTCCCAGTTTGCGGGGGTTTGACACCTAGGGAATTACAATTAATAACTAGCATGGTCAAACAATCAAACAAGCTAAAAGTAACAGAGCTAGTTCAAATTAATAACACCTCTAATAATTTTAATTTAGTTACCTTGGGTAATCGTCTATTAGAGATTGCTATGGGACTTGGAAGCTTTAGAGTTAATAAAAAATAATTAACCAATGGTAAGGTAGCTGGGTTAGCAAACTAATCACCAAAATACTTTGATTTTAGACTAGAGAAAAAACCGTTTTCTTGCTCTTTTAGCAGGCTTAAATTAAGTGATTTTCTGAGTTCTGATTTTGAAGTTAGTGCAATGCCATAGTTTTCTGAAGTAAACAATCCTCCTACTGTCTGTAGTTCGCCCATAGATTTTGATTTTACGTAATAATCTAATGCAGGAGCGTCATACACAACAGCATCTACCTCACCTGTCTTAAGTAACTCTGCAGCTTCTGCAAGGTTGTTTTTTAAGTATTGGTTTTGATCCTGCTTATCTTTTGGTTTCTCTATGTACCCATTGGCCACTAAGTAATTTTGAGCTGTTGATTTCCAGATTGTCGCCACTTTTTTACCCTTTAAATCTTTTATGTTAGAAATATTGCCAGATATTTTAGCGGCTGTTAAATTAGAAGTAACTTGTGCTGTAAAAAATGACAAGAAAAGAACTCCAAAAACCATCCAAAGTATTCCAAAAAATCTCCCTGCCCTCGTTTCTGGATGCCTATCCTGCTGACCAAACAACGCCGTGATACCCCACCAAAATGACATGCTGATACCTGCAAAATAATTATCATTATCAAGAAAGCCATCAACTTTTTTTCTTTCAGTAAAATACAGCAAATTAGCTAAAACAAATGAGATAACAGATAATATCAAAGCCAGTACCGCAAACTCTTGATTAAATACAGCTTGCTTGATTTGTGTAAATATTTCAGTTACAGAATTAGCCTTAGAATCAGTTTTAGTCATGATTGACAACCCAGAGTTGAACATAGGTGTTGTGAAGTCTATTTTGTCTTCTCTATCGGCAGTTATTGATATAGCAGCTATACCAGCGTCAACTTCTTTATCCTCAACTGCTTTTAATAGCTCATTCACATTAGGGTATTCTTTGATTTCAGTAGTGTCTATGTTAGAATCTTTTGCTAATTGATTCCACAACTCAATACTGAAGCCGTCATATCCAGTTTTGCTATTCTCCTTATTCGGATCTTTATCTGTGACAAAAGGATCTATTTTGCGCACGCCCAAAACAACCTTTTGCTTAGGAATTGTCACATCGGATAAATTGTCTTGCCCTCTCACACTAACCAATGGGATAACAATTACTCCGATGGCTAGCAGAGCGACTGCCAAAGGGCTAGTCATTTTTTTAAAAAACATAAATTTAATACACATAGTTTAATACAATTTAATACATATTTAATAGACTCAAGTAGACTCAAATATAATATATTAATTATATCCGTTAAACTATTTTGTTGTCAATAAACAACACCCTAGCAATGTAAGTCATTTCAATCGTAAAATAACGAACAAAAAAACTCTTAGCCAAAAACCAAGAGTTTATAATTTATACAACATTTCACGAAATATTTTGCCTAATATCCTCACTAGAAAAAAACTCGCACGAACTTAGTTAAGAAGCATAATAGGCTGTACACAACTTGCATTACAATGATTCCTGGTAGGAATAAAATAAAATAAAAATAGTCGCGTTTGCTCTGGAAATTTTCACTAGAAAGAACAAATCCTAATCCAAAAACTAAGGAGACAGGAATGTAAAACCCAAGACTAATTAGAAATAAATTAAATAGCATAGTCACAAATTGTTTAGATAAATTATTTAGATGATTTTAAGTGCGATTCCAAGATTTTAGTTAATATTCTTTATTATATTACTAAAAATAATATATGTCAAATAAATGTAATGATTTATTTTTACATAATTGACAAAAATGAATATCTTTGTGATTTTTAACTCATATTTATGTTCAAATTTCTTTCCTTCATTAGCAAGTTAATCATTCCGATACTGGTAATTCTTTTCTCAATTTTAATCATGCTACCAGAATCTAGCATTCACACAGAAGCCCTTAGGTCAGACAATTTTTATAGCAAAGTAGCGACTGAAATCAAAAAAAATGTTTATATATTAAATGATGAAAATCTATACAAACTTGGATCAGGATTCGCTTCAAGAGAGGATATAGCGCAAAGACCTTCTTTGGCACAAAACTATTCAGATGGAATTACAAAAGAAAATATAGAAATTACTGTAAAAGAAATTGTAGAAAGCAAGCTTAAAAGTGTTGAAAACAGCTTTAAAAATAATACATTAGAACCAGGTACTGATTATTTCTCACAGTTTAAAAACTGCAGTATAAGTCTTTATCAGTACAGAATCGGCTTGGCGGCCTTAATTGTATTATTAATGTTAATAGTGCTACTAACTGCTATATTTACAAACAATAAGCACTTTGCTTTGATATCAAAATTTTTCAGAGGTTTGTCATTCAACATCGGCTCGTTGATATTATTTACGCTAATAGGTTTAACAGGGTGGTCATTCCTAGGGACTCTTAGCAGACAAGGTCTTAATCATTTTTTGAGCAACAACTCTTTTACAGTGGAGCTTTTGGACACTGTAAATTGGCAATGGAGTAAGTTCGTTGTTTTCTTGCTTATACCTGCGCTTGGTTTTCTAATTTTATCTATTTTTTTGATGATTGCTTTTGCTTTTCTATCACTTTTCCAAAGAGAATCAGAAGAAGAAAAAGAGGTGAAAGTAAGCCTAACTAATAACTCAGCGTATGAAAAAATAAGTACCTTAGAAGCAATGCAAAGCCCTACTATGCACAATAAAATAGCACAAAATGCTGAAAATAGCTATGCAGAAGAGCAAGGTGAAGTACGGACTGAGCCTAAGAAAAATATTTTTAAACCAATAACCAATACTCCATTTCCTATACCTGAATCTAAAAGCCGCGAGTCATTAGATCCTTTTCTCGACAGGCTAAGTCATTCAATTTCTTCTGATGGTAGCAGCATTAGCAATAACGGCAGTGGTACTGAAAGTAATATGATTAAAATAAGCAAAGATAGGAAATAGGCAAAAAGTAGCAAAATAAAATAAAAAAATAATACCCATAAGGGTTATTTTTTGGTGCCGCAGAAGGGGCTCGAACCCTCACACCATTGCTGATAAGGGATTTTGAGTCCCTCGTGTCTACCATTCCACCACCGCGGCTCTATTTTACCTTTATTTACTTTTTTTATTTTTGGTGCAATTAACAGGACTTGAACCTGCACACAGCGAACTGCTCTACCACCTCAAGGTAGCGTGTCTACCATTCCACCATAATTGCATTAAAATCAAAAAGATTATTATAAAAAACCTCCCAAACGGGAACTAAATTGGTGCGCGAGAGGGGACTTGAACCCCTACACCCGAAGGCGCTAGCTCCTAAGGCTAGTGTGTCTACCATTCCACCACCCGCGCAAATCACAAACAATAGTAATCAATAAAAAAATTAATAACTAATCCTTATAATAAATTTATGGGCATCTTTTGTTTTTTTGTCAACTATCTTGCCAGTTATGTTTGTGCTATATTTGTGAAGGCTGGTTCTTCAAATCTAACTCAATTTTATACACCACATCTTCAAATTGGACATTCCTCTTCAAAAACTCAGTCATTGTCTCCATTAAGTCTTTATGATTCAAATAAACCACATAAGAAGATTCAACAAAGGAACCAGTTGCAACGAAGTCTGAAAAAGATGTAACTAGTTTTATACCTTTTTTCAAAAGATATTTCTCAAGATCTTTTCTACCTTTAACAATCCTAGCGCTATAGGATCTAATAGCATCAACTTTAGAATTGTTCACACCAAACTCTTTGCGCTTAGTGTCCATATTTTGCTTAAAAGATGACTCAGATTGATTAATATTTTGATTAAAGCTCATGACTTTAGTATAGCAGCTAGACTAATAATTAACAATACTTGAGGAGCTTCTTCTGCTATTTTTGAATAAAAAATCACCTTACGGTGATAAATATTAACTCAAGTATTAGCTAAAACACTGGCTAAAATCTTGACTAGAACTTTGAGTATCTTTCGTAATCAGCTATAGAAGTCTCTGCATCAAGGTTCCTAACTATTTCTAGTGCAGTTGAAACAATAATGAAAAGCACTGTACCTTGAATCACGTTGAATATACTACTACTTGCCCCAAGCATGGCTGGAATTAGATACGGTGATATGGCAACGAATGCGGTAAATAAAGCTCCTGGCAGTATAACCCTAGCAATCTTAGTCTCTAGCCACGATTCTGTTGCTTTTCCTGGATTGACACCTGGTACGTAAGCACCCATTTTTTGTAAATCTTTTCCAATTCTTTCTGTGGAGTTCTGAACAACAAGTGTGAAGAAGTAGTTAAAGAATATTACCAGCAAAAAGAATAGCAGATAATAAGCAAGAATACCATTGAATCTAACACCAAATTCTGGTAAAAACCCAGGATTTAACTTAAACTCAGGAGTCTTAATTGCAGTTGAACCTAGTTTGAGCCCAGTATCAATTTGATTGTTAAAAGCGCTGTCTTTGAAAGTGGATAAATTAAAAGCTAGCAACTCTTGACCATCAGTTTCATTGATGTTAGAAGCAGCAACAAGCTGTTCAGGCTTTTGAGAAAAATAAAAATTTAAGTAGTTTTTTTCTGGAGATAAGGCTCTATTAGTATACACTTCAGTTTGGTACTTAGAAAGTTTATTTGGATTAGCATCCGTTGCTTCGGCTGCAGCTTGGATATCTGCAATCGGCTTGCCATAACACCTAGCTTCTAATTCTTCTGTTTTGTTAAATCTAGAAGATTTTTGGAATAAAGAATCCTGAGACATAAAACATCTTAAATCAGCTGTTGTATTCTTCAAGCCTTCAATGTTAGAAAAAGCTGTTAGATTATTTAAAATTACTGGAGTAGCGATAAAAGCAACAGCAATAATAATACCCATCAACCCAGCACCAGTAATTCTAATCGGCAAAGAAGATACAACTGAAGCAGTTAATCTTGATGCACCCTCTGTATGACCTCTTCTGGCGTATAAAATAGTGATTTTCTTGATTGCTTCGTTTACGAATATGACAGCAAACAAAGAAACTACCGTAACAACTAAAACTAAGAACAACTGCCTGAAAGATTCATAGGCTGGACTTCTTGACACTAAATCCAAGAAGAAGTTCCAAACATTATTAAGAGGAGCATTTTTAAAGTCAATTTTGCCCCAAGCATCTTTGATTTGGATATTCCAGTTGTCCATAGCATTGTTCCAAATATCAGAAAAATAAAGGGGAATAGATGATAACGATGAAATCAAAATAAGCAAAGAAGCACCATTCGCAATTTTAGTTTCTGATATTATTTCTGATACCCACATCAAAAAGAGAGTTCCAGCAGATAAACACAAAGACAAAAAAGCAATGTACATCAATGAAGTAGGATTAAACGTAAAGTTGTTAAGAGCAGGTATTGAAGCGAACGGATTTTTACCGTTTGTAATTGAACCAGTAACGATGTTCAATATAATCACGAATCCATTCACAAATGATAAAATCAAAGCTAGCAACCTAGTGTAATGATTCATTTTCATTTGCGCGGCTGTACCACCCTCTTCTTGCAGTTTGGTTAATGAAGGCACGATTACAGCTAAGAGTTGAATAACGATTGAAGCAGTGATATACGGACCAATTCCAAGCATTCCTACTGAAACAGAACCATACCCTGCACCAAGCACAGTATTGAGAAAGTTACTTATTGCATCGCCGCTTCTTTGGTTTGATAACTCAATGAAGTCTTTGATGTTGACGAACGGTAGTGGGACGTATAGTACCAATCTACAAGCTATAGCTAATACTAGTACAAGTAGTAGCTTATTACGAAGTTCTTTGTCAGTGAACAGAATGAATATTCTTCGAAACATATATTAATTAGGATTACGATAATAGTATATTATATTTGGCATTTTTGTCAATGCTATTTGGTTTTATAGGTAGTTCCATTTCCCATTCCTAATTTTTTAATTTTATCTAACTCAGATTAATTATCAATTATTTCATTAATTAAATTGTTAGTTTTTCTACCATTTTGCTCATTAAAATCAAATCTTTACTTGTCAAAATATGGTATATAACAAGTCAATACTAATTTACTTTTTACCTATAGCCGAGTCTTCTTTAACCTTAAAGCTATGTTTAGATTTCTTGTCGATTGATATATCTATCAACATGTACTGCCTTCCAATATATGACATAAATTCTTTATCAGTTACAATTGCTTCAGCCCACTCAACGAATATAATGAACTCAGTTTTAACGAACTGCTCAGTTAACTCATCTTTAGTCTGTTCGTTTAAAACACCATTAAATCTATCTAGATCATAATGCATTATACCTTGAAAATTTTTAGCTTTTATATTTGAGGCCTCAGGAAATAGGTACAAGTTACAAGTTGAGTACGTCGGAGATGTTACCTCTTCTACATTACCTCCCAATAATTTGTATACTTCTTTAATTAGGGTAGTCTTGCCAACGCCTCTTTCTCCTGTCAACAAAAATACAGAGTTTATATTATTAACAATTCTAGAGTAAATCATTTTGGCATTTTCTTCTAAGCTCATAGTCTTATTAAGAGCAATAGATACAATTGGTACATAGTCCTTTGAAAGCTCTTTATTGGTATACTTGTTTGGCTTTATACCTTCGATAAAGTCAATCAATTTGAAAGATTCATCGTGCTCTCTAATCTTCTTCAAAGCAGCATCCTCAATTTGCCTGACACGTTCTCTAGTTACCTTAAAAACGTCTCCGATCTCTTCAAGGGTATGAGTAACGTTAGTACCATCCAAACCAAAGCGCAAAAGTATTACTTTCTTCTCTCTTGGCTCTAGGGTTTCGTCGATGATATTCATGATATGATCCCGTAATATTCTGTTTGATGCTGTATCCATTGGCATTGGAGTCTTATCATCTTCTAACATTTCTACAACCTGTGTATCACTGTCTTCAGAGAACCCAATATTTGTATCAATAGAAACCGTATCTTGTGATATTCTGTTAAAATAGTAAATTGTGTCCGTATCTACATCTAGCTTCTCCGCTAATTCATCTACAGTTGGCTCTCTGCCTAAGAGAGATTCGAGTTCTCTCTTTTCTTTCTTGAAACGATTAAGCTTTTCTTCAACGTGAACTGGAAGCCTAACGGGACGTGATTGATCTGCCAAAGCCCTTCTTATCGATTGATCTATCCAATATGAGGCATATGTTGAGAACTTATAGCCTTTGCGCCAGTCAAACTTCTCTACGGCTCTAAATAAGCCCATATTGCCCTCTTGAATAAGGTCTAAAAATGCTAAATTACGACCCATATATTTTTTAGCGTTATGCACAACTAATTTTAGGTTGGCATGAGTCAAGTCTCTCTTAGCTGATTGATCTCCTTGCTCAATTCTTCTTGCAAGGTCTATCTCTTCATCTTTACTAAGAACCGGATATCTTGATACATCTCTAATATAGTTTTGAATAACATCATCGTTGAGTGTTGATCCGTGAATATCCCCAGCATAACCCCCCTTAAGAAGCTCTTCATACTCAGCTTCTCTCTTGCTTAGTGAATCTTGATTAGACTCTAATGAAGACCAAAGATCGTCTAATGTTGACTCAAAAGTTAGCGGAGCCCCTGAATCTTCACATAAATCTATAATATCTTCTAAGAGGTCAATATTAAGTTCTGGGAAAGGAAAAATCTCTAACAGCTCATCTTCAGACACGAAATTACGAGTTACACCATTAGTAATCATTTTCACTACTTTCATCTGAAAATCTGCGTCCATCATCTGAAAAGCTGGATAAACAGCCCCATCGCTTTCAATGAACTTTTTAAGAGTTCTAGATTTTGATTTAGAGGTTCTTTTTTTTGTTACCTTTTTCATTTTGATCTTAACCCCATCTTCAGTCATTCTGTACCTATGGTTTCCTAATTCTGAGACTGTCAGGTCATTAAGCGCTTTTTCTCTGTTTTTGTCGGAAGTTGAAACCAAATTTAGCCCAATAATTCCTTTTCTTGTAACCAATTCTTTATTTTCTTTTGAAGATGGCTTCTTAATCTCTTTTTTCTTAATTTCAAGCTCTTCTTGAGATTTTTTTGACTTAAATATTCTTGTGATTTTTGGCAACCGCACACGGGTTGATTTTGCAGATCCAATGGTCAACCTTTTACGGTTTGCACTTGACCTTCGACTTGAATCATTAATTGGATCGTTGTCGTTACTGTTGTTTGCATTATCTAATGCAGTAGATATTGTATTTCTTGCCATAAATTCTAGCTTGACTTTTTTGATAAATCTATCTAAATTGTTATCTAAATTAATACCATTGTCAAATATTAAAATAATAATTTATGAATCAACAAATTTTTTCAGATAAAATGCAAGGCAAAATGCAAGATCCAATATACAAAAAACACGTAATTGGCAGTATTATATATGGTCTAATTTCTTTAATGATTTTAGCTGGTGGTGCAATCTTAATTAATGGAACAACTGAGCCTGAACTCGCGATCTCTCAGAAAGATGCAAGAATCAAAGAGCAAGTAAGCAAAGCAGCAAAAGACAAAGCAGAAAACATCAAAAAAGTTCAGGAAGGAATTAGTAGAGTAAAGCCTGATCTAAAAATTACAACAATAATAGAAGGAACTGGGAACACTGTTGAAATAGGCGATAAGGTTACAGTGAATTACACTGGTAAAGTTGAAGATGGAACTATTTTTGATACTAATATTGGAGAGGGTAAGCAACCTTTTGTTGTTGATAATATTGGCTCAGCTCAACTGATCCCAGGGTGGAATGCTGGAATTCCAGGTATGAAAAAAGGTGGCAAATACTCATTGTTTATACCAGCTATTCATGCTTATGGAGACGAACAAAAAGGCGATGTTATTAAGCCAGGTTCTAACTTGATTTTTGATATTGAGATATTAGATATAGACAAAACACCAAATGTTGTTAAATAATTAGGTTACAGCCTTATGAAGATCACATCAAGAGAATTACGAGATAAATTTTTAAGTTTTTATAAAACAAAAGGGCATGCAATATTGCCTTCTGCTTCTGTTGTACCAAAGGAAGATCCAACTGTCTTATTTAACACAGCAGGTATGCAGCCCATAATTCCCTACCTAATGGGAACTAAACATCCTCTTGGAGTCAGGCTAGCCAATTCTCAAAAATGCGTAAGAACAGATGATATAGATGAAATTGGTGATAATAGACATCTATCTTATTTCGAGATGTTAGGATCTTGGTCTTTAGGCGATTATTTTAAGGAAGACTCAATCAAATGGGGCTTTGAATTCTTAACCTCAAAAGACTGGTTAGGGCTCGATCCAGCAAGACTATTTGTAACAGTTTACAAGGGGAATACTACTAACAACGTTGAGCCTGATTATGAAGCTATAGCTACTTGGAAAGAGTGTTTTAAAACACTAGGCATTGATGCTCAAGATGGTATTGAGTATGATTTTAAAAATGAACAGGGAGAAAGATTTATTCACAAAATTACACAAAAATCTGGCAAGGACAATTGGTGGGGGCTACCTTATAAAGGACCTTGTGGACCATGCTCAGAGATATACTATTTATTGGATAAATACCCTACTAACTTTGCCACATCAGTACTACCCACCCTATCTAATGACGAAGTTGAAGCATGGTTAGACGGTAATGTAGTTGAGATATGGAACCATGTTTTTATGCAGTACCTAGGAGAAAAAGACTCTAACAAAGAGCCTATGAACCTTGAACCATTAGCACAAACCAATATAGACACAGGTATGGGATTTGAAAGGTGTCTTGCTGTAATAAATAATCTTGACAGTGTATACCTAACTGATACATTAGATCCCTTAGTTCAGGTAGCCAATCGTTACTCACAAAAAAATACTTAAAAATAAAATAACCTGCCTTATACTTTTTTTTTCAGCATAGCAGGGTTATTTTTAGCCTTATTTTTTCTAGCTATTTTTTATCTTTATCTACAATATGCCCTGAATGCCCATTAGCTAGATCTTTACTGGCATGGCTATGAGTATTGCTATGAGTATGGTGCGAGTTTGAATTTGAAGAGGGGCGCGAAGAAGCATTAGAAGCAGCAGAATTGTGTGTAGAAGCATTTGTAACTACATGCTCTTTTGGATCTATCTCAGCAAATTTAACAGCAGATTTATGCTCTTCTTTTGAAATCGGGTTTGCCTGTGCTTTTTTTACCTCTTGAGCTACCATATATCTAAAAGCAAAGTAGGCTAAAGCTAACACTAAACCCCAAAACGTCAAAACTCTTAAAGACTCTATAGAAAACAGAGCAAACACTGCCAGTAGTGGAAATCCTAAGTATGCGATTATTTTTTCATAGTTTTTAGCCTTAAAAGCACTTTCAATTAAGTGAAAATACGAGCTTACCTGTTTGCCGCTATCGTCTAATCTATCTTTCGCAAACTCTGGTACATCATGAGTGATTGTTTCCTCCAAATCATCAATACCCACAGCTTTCAATACTGGATTATTATGTAGGGATTTTTTAATCGAATCTTTACTAGGTTTCATAAATACCTCGACTAAGCCAAATAAGAAAAGTCCTAAATACCCCCAAGATGGTGATATCCTGTAAGTGGTTATGTAGTTTGAGAGCTTATTTATATCTTGAGACCCAAAGTAAAAGATACACACTGATAGTAGTAATGCACCAAAAAATAGTACATACGTATTTACTTCTTTAAAAGGTTTAAAGCCAATTAACATTAAGATGGCCAATACCACTGCTGCAAGGTAGAAAAAAGCAGCAAATTGAATCCAAATAGCATTGGTAACTTGTGGCGAACTCGAAACCATATAAAAACTATTAACACGATCTAAACCACTAGTCATTAAGTCCAATGAATGATTCAAGAAAATACCTACAGTGTTCTCAGTCTTATGATTCACAGATGGAGCGTTACCACCAGTAAAAATATTAGATAAACTATTTAGGCCATTTTGGATAGTATTTTCAGCACTCAGGGTTATAGTAGTCATATTTGCGATCGGCAAAAATAGGGTTATAGCCAATACCGCTAATCCAATAATTTTTTTCAAATTATCAAACTTTTTTATTGTGTCTTCTGTAATATTTGTAATATTCATACTTATATTTTAAGTCATATTTTCTTTAATTGCAAATTTATTTAATGCACAGCGTACCTTTCTTAGAGCTTCTATAGCGGAGTGTTTTTGACAAAAGTGGTAATAGTAAGCAAAATTGGGTTGCGTATCTAGTCTAATACATTCACACAATAAAGCTAAAACACCTCAGCAAAATCACCAATACAGCTTTCAGCCAAACCTTCAGCTAATCTTTTCACAAATGACACTTAAAAAAATAACACTTAAAACAGCAGAACTTATGCAATCAGATACAGATTCTAAAACACCAAATATTATTCTAAATACCCCAGACATAAAAAGATCATTTTTAAAAAAAATCACATTTTATGTTTTTGTCGCGCTGATCATATTAGTAATATGCCTATCAGGAATGTTATTGAATGAAGTTAGAAAAGACTACATTTCTATCCCAAGCCTAAAAAATTCAATTACTAATTATTACAGTAAAGAAAGCTCAGTCATAGTTGATAGAAATGGTAAAATATTATTTGATTATCGCCAAAGATCTAAAAAAGAACCTGTAGACAGCCAGAATATGCCAGAGCTTATAAAATATGCACTCCTGGTTAGGGAAGATGAGAACTATTATAATTCAGCTGGTTTTAGTTGGAAGAATTTTTCTGGTGCTCTAATTGGTTGCAGTAAATCTAAGGTTACTAGAATTGAGTCTGATTGTAGAGGAGGCTCAGGTATATACCAACAGTTAGTCAAAAACTTCGATAACAGCCCTAATCGTGATATAGATACTAAGTACACAGAATTACTAAGATCTATAAAAGCCAGTGAAGAGATCAATTTAGACGATGCACTGATGATTTATCTTAATAATATGGATTTTGGTAGGCTTTCAAAAGGCGTACAAATTGGCTCAAGGTCATTTTTTAGCCACCCTGTAAGTGATGCTAGAATGAACCCAGCAAAAGCATGTTTTTTAGCACTAATGCCGAATCAACCAACTGGCTATACCACTGCAACCAGGAACATGCTAAAAGGCGATGGCGAGACTGATCCAAGACCAACGTATAAATGGTCATTGGTTAAGACACTGATTAATAGCTGCTTATCTAAGTTATCATCTATAAGGATACATGCCGAAAAATCACCAATTATTAATGAAAAAGAAGCTGAAGAATGGAGTAAATATGATATTGGCAAAGATATTAGTACTGAGATATTTGATTCTAATGAGCAGGTAAAACACTATATAAAAGATTATGTTGAAGAAGAGCTATTAAACAAGTTTAGTGATACATTCACGGATAGATCTAGCTTGGAAAATTATCTATACAATAAAAAGCTAATAATCAAGACTACAATCTCATCCTCTATTCAAGATACTGTTGAACAGGTTATTGCAAGCAAAAGCAGTAACTTACAAAACGACCATATCAATCAAATGGCGGCGGCAGTGGTTAATAATCAAAACTCAGAATTATTAGCTTTTCAAGGCAACTTAGACTATTCAAAATCTCAGATTAATAGGCTGTCTGGGCAATATGGGTATATTTTACCAGGGTCAAGCACTAAACCGTATTATTTTGCTGGGGCTTTTGATAGAGGATTTAATCCGGCTACTATCCTTCAAGATGGAGAGTACATCGACCCAGTTATAGGTAATATCAGAAGTAACGATGTTGTTGGCAAGTACCAAGGTAATGTTAGTATGAGATACGGGCTTCAGCAATCAATCAATACAATAGCTGAGCAGACCATGTATCTGAATCAAGATGGAACCAATTTTGCATTTAAAACAGGAGTTAAAAACTCAATAGAGTTCGCTAAAAAACTTGGTCTAAGGTACGTGGAAAACAATGACACCAAAGAATGTCTCAGCTCAATTTTGGTTGCTATAGGCAATTGCTACGTGCAAGGACTCTCGCATCTGAACTCCATGGCAACGCTAGCAAATCAAGGTATTTATAACGAAATAAAACCTCTGATATCGGTTATGATAGATAATAAATATCTTATATCTGAAGAAATAGCTAATTCAAAATATATTCTAAACACCCAAAGCATTCCAGCTGATGTGGCGAATCAGACAATGAATGTGCTATCCGATTACCTTACAAGAAGGGATAAAAATGGATCAAGATCTTCAGATGCTGCTAACTATGAGCTAGATAATTGGGTCGGAGAAAATTCAATCGCAACAAAATCTGGCACTGCTCAAATACTGTATGACAACAAAAACACGACTGGAGAGCTATCAGTAATTGGAAGTAGTAAACAATACTCTACACTGCTATGGGGCGCTAACATTGATGAAAAAGGTAATAAAATACCAACAAAAGTGTCAGCATCAGGCATCACTCCAATTTATCATGATATAATATCCTTAATTCACAAAGAGCAGAAGCCAGAAGGTTTTAGTAGGTTAGGCCTAATACCAACTAATATAGATCCAAAAACAGGACTAATGACATCAAATGGTACTATAGAGATGCTCACTCAAAAGCAGGTTGATATATTAAAAAACACTTCAATTAACCAAAAGTCAGACATTTTTATCAATCGTTCAGGAGTAGGGTACAGTAATGGCTGCTACTATGCACTAACCTTATTTAATCAATACAGGTTTGAAGAGCTTAAAAATTATATGAATAATAATTTTAATTCTTGTAACAATACTAATACAGCACGTCAAAATACTGAAAACAAAACTGAAAACAAAACACCCTAATAGGCATTCCTAATGGGTGTTACACGACTTCCGCAAAATCACAAAACTCTACCATCAAACAACGAAAAAGTAACAATTCGCTTTATTGCAATTGACTTTATTCGTGATTGATTGGTGTATTTTGATTATTTTGTGGAAGTCGTGGTTATTGTGTTTAATTTAGATAATCTAATATTTCTAGTAATCTGTTGTATTTAGCAACTCTCTCACCTCTTGCTGGAGCTCCTAATTTGATAAACTCAGATTGAGATGCAACCGCCAAATCAGACATGAATGCATCTGTAGTTTCTCCTGATCTGTGTGATACAATAGTTTTATAACTATGTTTTTTAGCATCATTAATAATTTTGCATGTTTCTGACACTGATCCAATTTGGTTAAGTTTTATAAGCACTGCATTCGCAAGCCCTTTCTCAATACCAACTTTTTGGAACCTTTCTGGGTTAGTTACAAATAAATCATCACCTACCAAAATAGTACTTTTACCCATTGCTTCAGTCTGTTCTTTCCAACCATCAAAATCATCTTCGTTATAACCATCTTCAATAGATATTAAAGGATATTTTTTTGCTAATTCAACGTAAAAAGCAGTTAGTTCCGTTGAGGACATAGGCTTGTGATCAAGAGTATACACACCATCTTTGTAAAACTCCGACGCAGCACAGTCCATAGCCAAATCACACTTACCTGTGTACTCAGCATCTCCTATTGATTTCACCAAATAATCCATAACTTCTACAGACGTTGGGATATGAGGAGCAAATCCTCCCTCATCACCCAAAGCCACTGAATGACCATCTTTCTTTAGCTTAGCTTTTAAGATATGGTAGACTTCTGAGGCAATCTCAATATCTTTTTCCAAATTGTTTGTATGTGGCACAATCATAAATTCTTGAATAGCAAGTCCAGAATCAGCATGAGCTCCACCGTTAATCACGTTGCACATAAGCCTTGGCATATTTTTCATTGCATGATCTGCAAAATAAGTGTGATTCAAAAACTCAAACAAATGCTTGCCTTCGCTCTTAGCCACTGCTTTGTGCGCGGACATAGAAACTCCAAGAATAGCATTTGCGCCAAGATTAGACTTGTTAGGGGTAGGATCGCAAGCCAATATAGCAGATTCAACCTCATTAATAGATGCATATTCATTACCTACTATAGCAGGTGCAATTACATCATTCACATTAGCAATTGCTTTACTCACATGCTTACCCATATATGCTTTGCCTCCATCTCTTAGCTCCAATGCCTCATAGGTTCCAGTCGAAGCTCCTGAAGGCACAGAAGACACTCCATAATAATCCGAGCCGCCCTTGCTAACAACCGTCATGACTTGAACAGTTGGCAAACCTCTAGAATCCAATACGAATCTAGATTTGATTTTACTAATCTTAAACATGTAAAAGTATTATATACAAATTATTGTTAATGTGCAAATGAACAAAAAATACCTTGACACTAAAGACAATTTTGAACCCTTAACACTTTTCACCTCATAAAAGTAAAAAGCATTAGGAGTTCAAAGATTCTTTTTTTTCTTGTTTAGATAATATTTTAGGCTTAAGTTTTAATCTTACCTTGATTTACTTCTCATTAAATTTATTTATCAATAATTTTGTCTTTTTCTTTTCTTACATATCTCAGTAAAGAGTCTATGCATTTATGCACTATTACCTGAGGGTCTTTATCGTTTTCTTCATGCTCAAAATTGATACTTGGGCTATCAAGCGATATTGCAAGTTTGTACTTCATATCATGACCAGCTTCATAGTCAAAATTTAGAATTATAGAGTCAATTTGAATTTTGTTTTGATCGTTGATTGGCTCTAGTTTTTTACTGATCTGTTCTTCGAACTCTTCGCGTGCATCTGAGTAAATTTTATCGCTTTGACCGTGATACCTGAAAATATAGTTGATAGACATATGGCTAATTGATTAATAAAACTTATTTACCTATTAGTCAAAAAATATCTTATATGTAAAAACCAATCCTGACTGCCGATCCCCATATCAAAGTCTTCTACTACTATATTGGAGTTTTTTACACCGTTATCTTTCAAGCCTGTAATCATTGAGTTCATCATTTTTTTAGGACCACAAATAACAAATATTTTATCAGTAACATCACCTACTCTACTCTTAATCATGTCTATATTCAAGTAGTTTTTACCTTCGTCTAGGTACAGCCAATAGTCATTATTTTTTATACCATAGGTATTATTTATAAGCTCAAAATCATTATTAAAATTGGCTAAAGGGAGAGTAGAAGAAACATAGACCAAAGTACATTTAGCCCTAGAACTAAGGCCTGTTTTTTGAATATTATTATGTAGTATATAATCCCAAATGCAAACCATAGGAGTTATGCCGACACCTGCACCTATCAATACAATCTCTTTATTCGGGTTCAGTATAACTTTTTCTGACAGCTGACCGTACGGTCCTTTTATGTTCACTAAATCACCTGATTCAAGTACCCCAAGGCGTTTAGTAAAATCCCCTAGCTCTTTAACACCAAGCCTTATAACACCATCTTGTCTATAACTTGCTATGCTGTATGGATGCCACTCCAAAGGTAGCGAGTTATGAACAAACTGAACATATGCAAACTGCCCAGGGTTATACGCCATACAACCTTTCAGCGAATTAACGAATGGAGTTAGCTCAAATTCATAAGTTGTATCGTTTTTTTCAACTTTTGAAATTATGTATCTATACTTATGACCTATTATATTGCTCAAAAAAGAGCTCCAGACATAAGACAACAGCCCAATTACCAGCAGAGAATTGTACCATAAGCCATACCAAAAGTACTTACTAACATCTCCGTTTACTAGCAAAACATGCGCAATTATAATAGCAAATAAAAGACCAAACCAGCTATGACTAGCTTTCCACAACTCATACTCTATTTTTTTGGATATTGTTATGTACAAAAGAGCGAAGAAAGATAACAAGCTGACAATACCTATAGCATGACCAATAGCATACTGATTATCAAAAGTGGGAACAAAATATTTAAAGAAATTAGTCCAGGGAGATGTATCGACCAATGCAAGAAACAAGGGGTGTAAAAGTATAATTGAAAAGCTCCACCTAGCACATATATGGTGAGCTTTGTATACTTTGTCTAACCCTCCAAATAGATACTCTAAAAAGCGCAGCCTTGTAGTTAAAAACAAAGTTAAAGCCATTAGTAGGGTAGAGGTTAATGAGCTTATTTTAGCTAGGTATTTAAAAGGGCTTGTAAACCAGTCGTTGTAAAACTGTTTTGATGAATACCAAAACACTAAGTTGAGAGCTAACAAAATCCATATAATGGTATTTCCTTTATTTTTTAAAAAATTCATTGATGCAAAATATTATATAGATTAATTATATGGATTATTTTAACTATTATTTTCAATTTTGACCATCAAGATGCTATCTAAAAACTTCAGCAATCTCTTGATAAGGTTTTAATTTCACCCATGACTGATAAATCAAACAAAATATGATTATATAAGAAAGCGCTGTGTTAAATATAACAAAAGGTATTAAGTTAGGATCTTGATGGTCTAGGTCTAAGAATTTGCTCGAGTTAGCATTGGCATTATTTAAAATATGAAACATAATAGCATACTCAATTCCCATTTTATTAGCTATAATTAGGAAAATGGCTGATATTATCATGTAGAAAGTAATACCAGCAAAAGTCTCATAGCTTTGATTGATTGAATGATGGGTGATAAAAAAATAGTACACAGCCAAGTAGGATAATACTCTAACCATACTATTATTCAGCCAGTAAATAATTTTGTCCTTTGGTAGATTAATTGCTTTTATAACAAAATATATGAATATGAATATGAATACATACTTCAATTGTGTCTGAATAAATACGGATCGTATCCATTCGTTACTAGACAAAAAGGTATCTTGTGTAATCCAGTACAAAATGTTATCGACAGAAGGGATATTTCCAGGAAGTAAATGAATCATTTGATTTGACACAAACAACAAGAACATCAACAAGGAAGACAATCTAAAATTTATTTTTTTTGTATCTAAGAGCCAATACCTAAATACAAATTCTTCTAAGACTGGTAGCGCTAAAACACTTGTAACAACTGCCACTATAGCATAGGAAAAAACTGGGTATTCAGGCAAGACTGACTGAGACTCTTTGATATAAAAATATACATCTGGAAGCTCTGTAAGCAATATTACAAAAGCTAGTATAAATAATAGTCTCAGAAAGTAAATTAAAATTTTATGTAAAATATGTTTCATAATTTTGTGTGTAAAAAATAAACTAGCGTAATCGCTAGTTTAGTGGTTATTTCGCCCTATTATTAGTCATAAGTTGTGCAAATTTTATTGTTGTGGTACCAACGTACCCAGGAAGGCGCGTATGCTTTGCTAAAGTTTTTTTTGCAAAAGGCATCACTTTGCCCCCAATTTAAATTACCGTTTTTAAAAGTATAAAGGACAGGAACTGAGTTAGCCTCTACTTCCCACCACCATTTTGCTTGAGCTGGCTGACCACCAAAACCAAACTTTACATCTGGAATTTGATTTAAATTAGGAACGACCGAAACAGGCGCTTGGATTAAAGAGGCAAGTGCATTTTCTGAATTAGGTAGAAAATTACTTTTAGATGCAACTGTTTTATTTTCCAGCGCACTTTGACTGCGCTTTGCTAAGTTGACATTACTCAATTTAGAATTAATTTCTAGATTACCCAAGCAAATAGCTGAACCAATAGTAACTGCAGTTGCAACTTTAAACATTTGAGAAAATTTACTAAAAGTAACTTTTACTAACTGAACGTAGATATTTACCATCTTAATACCCAATATAAAGGAACTAGCTTGTTTTTTAAAAAGCTGTAATCTATTTACCGTAAACTTTAGTATTTTAGTCAAGTAAATTTACTGCAAAATTGGTTAACACCGTTAATCTTTTTAGTACTTTTTTCCTTTGTATCAAGGGCTAATCTTCATCTATCTTCAATATAACCCCATGCTTAGGCTTGGTTGTAATCTGATTAGTGTTGTGATCTTGTATTTTGGACTCATATGTGTTGGACTCATGCTCTTCTGGCCCAACATAGGCATTCTGAAAATCATCAGTAGATACAACAAACTTAGTGTCAGTGTTCCTAGGCGTCTGCCATATTTTTGCTATCCTATTCATAAAGTAGTAGGAGTCAGCAACTAGATGTAATTCATAGGAAGTAAAGCCACCAACGGATAGTATGGTAGTTTTTTTGTAGCTTTTTTCCAAATTATTAATTAAATAAGTAAAATCTCCATCTCCGCTAATCAAAATCAAAGTATCAAAACTATCTTTATTGCTAACCGCATCAACAGCTAACTCAATATCCATATTACCTTTGATAAAAGTACCAAAGTCTTTTATAGGCTTTTTAATTACAATGTACCCAATTTGCACTAGTTCATCTAAAAACTGTATTTGCTTGATATTTTCTGGATCATAGGCTGTATAAAACCTTAAGTCTGTAGTTTTTGACACATTATCTTTAAACCATTTTGCAATCTGAACGAAGTCAATTCTAATCCCAGCTTGCGTTGAAGCGTGGTACAAGTTAGCAGCATCTACAAAAACTGAAACCCTTTGATTTTTTAAACTTTTAGCCAAGACAGAGGTCATATCATTTCTATTTTTTTGTCTTGTCTGCATATTTATCTGTAATTTATTATTAATATTTTAGTTTATTAACCTAAGTGAAACTTTGGCAACATCTAGTAATCTGTATCCTTTATCCTCGCTTTTGTCAATTAAATCCTCACTCCAAACGGTCTCTGCAAAAATCTCTGGCCAAAAAGAGTTAAGCTTTAACTTGCTAAGCACCTTCTTGTCTTCAAAACCATCATATCTAATCTGAATTTTAACAAGCTGCTTAAGCTTATAATTATTGCTTCTTTTCCAATTAATAATTATTTTTGATAACTCCTTTTGACACGCAATTATCATCAGGCTAGAATCTAGTACTAAATCAATGATTAGTGGGTTTCCTTGAAAAGATAATTTTTCTATTTGCCCTTCAACGTTCATTAGTGATTTTGGCACTAAGTTTAAATATGTTTGCAAATACTTAACGAATAAACTGTCATCTTTCAGATAACTAAAATCAGCGTATAAGCCCTGATAAATAGGTATGCTATATAACTTCCTAATTGCAATTATTTCATCTTTCAGCTTAACCATATCTTTCACTTTTTCTATCAAGCCTGCACTTGCTGGTCTTAATGTGTTGAGGGCTAAGTGGTATTCGTTACTAGTAGTTTCTTTGTCTTCATATATAATCTGAAAAATCTTCTCTGCAAGAACCGGAAGATAGGGCTTAATGGTATATATAAAATTATTGATAACGCTAATCATGTCTTGCTGAGCTTGAGGCTTATCATTATTAGGAATTTGTTTTAGTATAGGGAATACTAAGTCATTAAGATAATTAATATACTTATGAAACTCAAGATAAATAGCTTGTAAATCCCATGATTTAGCATACTCTTCTATCTCTTTGCTTAATTTGTCAGTGGTTGAATTAAGCCATAAAATAATACTCTCTTTATTCCCTTCAGCACTCGCTCCTCTGTGGTAAAAAAACCTGATAAAATTTTCAGCCAAAACTATCTCTTGATCCTGGATAAGATTTATTAAGTCTTCATTAATTTCATTATTAGTAAACAAAGCGAATTTGACGCAGTCAGACTCATATTTACTAAGGTATTTTTCAATATCTTCACTATTGTTGATTTTGGTAGAATTAATATTATTTATATTCTTTTTCTTACCGTAAATAAATTCAAAGTTCTCCAAAACCATATCAGAGTGCCTATCATTATCAGATAAGTAATACACTCTATTACTTTCCTCATAGGCTTGTTTCATAACAATCAAGTCTAGAAACTTCTCCTCTTGAGCATAATCTAATGTCAACCCAGAATAACTATAAACATTATCAATTTCATCATGCAAGAATATTTCATGTAAATTATTTTTTTGTAAATTTAGGTAGTTATACGCCTCGTCTACTATTATGTCGTTATTCTCAAAGCTAATTTTATTGTAAAAATAAATAATAGAATTAGAATTAGAGACATAGTCTTCCTCTTTTCCAAAAAACCAGTTCTGCCATTTGATACTCTCTTCATTCGTAAACTGGACTTGAATAACATCGTACTTTTTGAACAACTGAAGTATTTCTTCGTATAGTTTATCAGCATATACACAAAATACAGACCACTCAATTCTTTTCTCTTTTCTCAGTTCTGTTAGGACTTTGGAGCGATATTGAGTAGTGGACAAACCTAATGGAATTTTTGACATTGAATCTGAAATCAAAATAGCTTTTGAAGACTCATAAAACTCATATTTTAGGTTTTTTCCTAGGACCACTCTATAAATAGGATTAAGTGATTTCTTAGCCAGATCCTCGAAAGAAGATACCCATATAGACTTATTTTCACTTGTAAACAATGGTAATGGTAATGCCCACTCATTTCTACTAGCCAAACTTGAAGGTTCAGGAAAATTAATAAACCAATTCTTTTCTGGTAGTGGATAGAGTTCGGTTACAGAATCCTCATTAGAGTATATTTTTTCTATCTGCACACCTGATTTAAAATGAAAATAGTCGTCCTCTCTTTCATATATCTCAACTAAGTAATTTTCAGAATACGATGCAATATAGTTCTCCAAAGAAGAGAATTTTTGACCCAATTGTATTAATTTACCTTGGTTAGACAATTTCTTAAGTATAGGGAAATTCAACTCATTTAAAAACCTAAAAGTATTAATATTAAACTGGTGTATTGGAGTAACACTATTAAAAGTAGCACCAAAACTAGCACCAAAACCACTAGTCAAAACATCAGTTTCCAGAGCTTCTATATCTACTTCTGAATCTAGTATAACCTTACCAACATTAGCTCTGGTTGAGTAATCTAGACTGTCAATATCAATATCCCCAACAAGATTAATACTAACTCCCTCTAACTCTTGCCCCTTGATTGATGCTATTTTTTGTATCCCAACATTAAGATAGCTGAAAAATTCATTTGAGTCTTTAAATTGATCTATTTTTTTTAGCACATCTGGTGTGTTTACAATATTATCCTCTAGTAGAATTGAGAGAGTTTTCACAGCTTCATGCTCAGGTAAGATAACTAGCTCTTTTGTTTTTGATAAATAAAAGATTGAATACTCGGTATCTTTCTTAACAACCAGAG
>JAPJYX010000144.1:0-28622 GCA_030503985.1 Himalopsyche tibetana
TGAGAGTAGGCGCAGTAGCTATCATCATCAAACCTCTGGTGAATTAGGGCGATCTAAGATGTCTGAACTGTGATTAGAATGATAAACGAAGAGCAGGGGTTTAAATCCCCATCCTAATAACTCAATTATCAATTATCAATCAATTCAATAGATGGACTATGATTCTACTGTTAAAATAATCATAGTCCATCATTCAATCATTTTAATCGTAGTTCAGACAATTGTCTTTCATGCTCGAATACAGGACGTTTTTGTCCCCGCTCTTCAATTACCACAATATTTGGATCTGGTGCGTCGCTGTTAACAAAATGTTGGAAACGTTGCAACTTAACGGGATCTTTGAGCGTGACATCCCACTCGCAGGCGTAGGTAGCGACTTGATGCGCCATTTCTGCTTCCAATTCCGCAGCGATACCGAGGGAATCGTTGATAATCACATCTTGGAGATAATCCATCCCGCCTTCGAGTTTATTAAACCAGGTAGCGGTACGCTCTAATCGGTTAGCAGTGCGGATGTAGAACATTAGGAACCTGTCTACATAACGAATCAATGTCTCTTATCCAAGTCGGCTGATAGTAATTGCGCGTGTTGGGGTTTCATCCCGCCATTTCCACACACATACAAATTCCAGCCTTTCTCGGTAGCGATGATGCCGAAATCTTTGCTTTGAGCTTCCGCACATTCGCGGGTACAGCCGGAGACGGCGGATTTGAATTTATGGGGAGCGCGGAGTCCACGATAGCGTAATTCTACCTCGATCGCCAGACTAACCGAATCTTGAACACCAAATCGACACCAGGTACTACCGACGCAAGATTTAACCGTGCGGAGAGCTTTACCGTAAGCGTGCCCGGATTCAAAGCCAGCCGCCACCAGACGCTGCCAAATCAGTGGTAATTGGTCTACCCTTGCGCCGAGTAAATCGATGCGTTGTGCGCCGGTTATCTTGGTGTACAGACCAAAATCTTTGGCGACTTGTCCGAGGACGATTAATTTATCAGGGGTAATTTCGCCGCGGGGATGCGGGGGATGACTGAATATGTGCCGTCGCGTTGAATATTGGCGAGGAATGAGTCGTTGGTATCTTGTAAGCTGACGTGGGGTGCGTCGAGAATTTGGTCATTCCAGGCGGAGGCGAGAATCGAACCGACGGCGGGTTTGCAAATTTCGCACCCACGTCCAGTACCATAGCGATCGAGTAATGTTTGGAAAGTATGGATATCTTGCGATCGAATTAGGCTATATAATTCCTGACGGGAGAAGGCGAAGTGTTCGCACAGGTTATTATTGACGGCGATTCCGGCTTTTTTGAGTTCGGCTTTGAGTAAGTCGGTGACTAAGGGAACGCAGCCGCCGCAACCAGTTTCCGGCGTTGGTACAGGATTTGACACTCCCAATATCTCGTAATTCTTGCTCTTGAATCGCGGTGCAAATTTGTCCTTTGGTGACGTTATTACACGAGCAAATTTGGGCGGTGTCGGGAAATTGGTCTACGCCCATCGCGGTACTTGCGCCGCTGCGAGGTGGTAAAATCAGATCTTCTGGATGGGGTGGTAATGCCATCTGATTTTGCATCAGTTGCAATAATGTCCCGTAAACAGTCGCATCGCCGACGAGAATACCACCTAATAAACGGCTACCGTCTTCATTGACTACCAGCTTTTTGTAGGTACCCGCAATTGCATCATCGATCGCAATTACTTTCGATCCAGCCGTCTTGCCAAATGCGTCCCCAAAGCTAGCTACATCGATGCCTAGTAGCTTCAATTTGGTGGACATGTCTGCGCCAGTGAAATTATTAGTTTCGCTACCACAGAGACGATCTGCGGCGACTTCCGCCATCCGGTATCCCGGCGCGACTAAACCGAATATTTGGTTATTGTATAAAGCACATTCACCGATCGCATAAACATTCGGATCGGATGTTTGACAATTATCATCGATCGCGATGCCACCTCGATCGCCAATTTTCAATCCACACTCACGCGCCAACTCATCTTGCGGACGAATTCGGCGGAGAAAACAATCAAATCCGTCTCCAATTGTGTCCCATCAGCGAACAGCATTTTACATACCGCCATGCTCATCGGCGACAATCTCCGTCGTCGATTTACCCGTATGAATCCCAATCCCTAAATCTTCAATCTTTTGGCGCAATGTTGCTCCACCAGCATCATCTACTTGCACAGGCATCAAACGGGGCATAAACTCAATCACATGAGTTTTCAGTCCCAAATTTTGCAGCGCGTTGGCACATTCTAAACGAGTAAGCCACCACCGACAACTACCCCAACTTTACAGTCTTTCGCGTATGCTTCCGTTGCTTCTAAATCGCAAATCGTCCGATATACGAACGTACCTGGTAAATCATTTCCTTTAATCGGTGGTACGAAAGGATAAGAACCAGTAGCCAGCACTAGCTTATCATAGCTAATCGTCAAACCTTGCGCCGAAGTAACTGTCTGATTGACTCGATCGATCTTCACCGCCTTATCGCCAACATGTACCTCGATCTGATTGTCATGGTAAAAATTCGGCTCAACCAGCGACAAATCCTCAGCCGTCTTCCCAGCGAAATAACCGCTGAGATTCACCCTGTCATAGGCTACCCGTGGCTCTTCGCAAAAGCAAATTAATTCCCAATCTGCACCTTTCGCCGCCATCTGCTCCAAGAACCGATGACCGACCATGCCATTGCCGATCGTTACCTAACCTTTGTGTCATGCCAATGATACCTAAATAGCTACAGTAGTCCCAAGTCTAATATAGGCTAGGCAAATTTTAATGATCGAGTTTGTATCTGCTGATACATAATTGGTGGAAATATGGATCGATCGCATCACCATCACGCTATTTCTGCAATTGTCTCTGGGTATCAGAGTCAAGGCGGAGAAATTTTAAATTTTAGACTTGGAAGAATCCTTCGCGAATCGACTTAGGTATGATATAATAGGAAATGTGGGCGCGATAATACGTATTTTAAAACACTCGATCCAAAAGTAGCGCAACTCATCAAGCAGTTTCTGGTGACGTATCGAGCGAAATCGCGCTGTAAAGACGTGTCGTTAGACAGTCTCCTCAGCGCGATTTCAGTCAAGGCATTGCCCCGACTAGAATATCTAGAATCTCAATATTCTCAATGGTGCTTTTTGGTAATTTCGCCTTCAAAAGGCTGAATACCGGTGGCGGATATGTGTTGCGATCGAGTGAAAATATTCTCGCTGTTGCTTCAGAAAAATAACCGATGAAACTATCTAGCATGGTGGCAATACGCATAACTCAAGCCCCTGCAATAACTATAGGTTGATAATCGAAATCTTTAGATACTTCAATTATAGACTGCTCGATCGATAAAGCAGGGTGAACGTAATAGATATTTAACTATCCGTGACTGTCCCGCCCATCCCAAATAGGCGTGAGAGCCGACGTTACCTTTAATATTATAGTTAACAGCTTGGCTTATTTGACTGATTTAAACCAAGCCGCTTGTCCATAAAAATCATCATTACTGTCGAAAATATTCCAAACAATTCCGTTGGATATCTCAAATTCTTTACCAGTTTTACTAATCCGGATACCGTTGTATCCGCTGATATAATTGTGTGCTTTTACCTCGGCCATAAAGATCGCTCTTGCGGCTCGATCGATCGGTTTTGCCGTCTCTCTAGAGCACATATGTGTCAATTCTGTCCATGACAATTCCCACTGTCTTAAGACTTGCTGATTGCCATAAGTTAAAACTGGATCTATCGCCGTATTGTGACTCAATAAATAGAAATCTGCATCAAATACTTGCTCGCCAAGCAGATCTGATGAAAATCCATATTCTTTAATTAGATCGTAGCCAGTCCATCTATATAGATTCTCAAGCACTAGCGCAACATGCTCTCGATGATAATCATTACTCGGACAAGGCAAGGCAAGCTTTGATCCAATCATATATCTATCTATTCACCATCACCGCTATCCACTAACAACCCATTCACTATTCACTATTCACTATTCACTATCCACCAACAACCCATTCACTATTAACTGACGATCGCAATCAATCTATAAAAGTCTTTCCAGTCGTTTACGCATCGCTTCGAGATCGATACTATCATCACTAGATTCATCATCAGATCGAGATTGTTTGCGTCCCTTCTGGTTGCCAATCCGTTTCTTCTAAATTCTGAGAAGGCGGAGTCACTAACATTTCGCAGTCACGAGGATACAATCATAGTCCGAATCTTGACAAAATTCTTCAATTTCTTCCGGATCGATCGCTTCGACTGTCGGCTTGGGAAAATCTTCAGCCTCCAATTGATCCGCATAACGGATTGCGTCATCCTCTTGTTCAAACATAAGGATTACATTTCGATCGCCAACTTGAGTCGAATAAATTCCCTCGTTATCAGTTCGCGCATTAAATAATAAGACAAAGACACTCATGGAATTTGCAGGATGTTATCTGTTATTTACTGTAAAGCTATTCACTAAATAGCTCTCCATAATAAGCTGGAATTGGTGTGCTGAGGATTCGCTTTGATTATTTAACCATGCCCAAAGTTGATCGCCGATCGAAAAATGCCACCATTCGCTCGGATGGCGACGAAAGCCGGCGTACGTCATGATTAGATCGAGTAGTTGCCGATGATGGTGATATTCTTGTTCTACTGGATCTGTAGATTTGGCATAATATTCAGGCAACGATCGATCTGACATTTCATCAATCTCTCCACCCATATCGATCGGTTTACCATCAGCATCTACCAGTGTAATATCGATCGCGGCTCCGGTACTATGGGGTGGCGGTGTGTCTAAATCGAAACTGGGAATCGCCCAAATTTGATACACAGCCGCAAAAATCTGCTCTGTTTCTGTCGCGGTGAGCTGTTGGGCATCTAGATGCCGATCGGCGACTACCTGCTTGAAGGTATAATCCACCATATATTGCTGCACTTCCACTGGACGATAAGCGTCAAAATTTGGATGTGCCAACCAGGATGTAATTGTTGCAATCGATCCTGTTGCTTGAATTACCCGAGTCGATTACCCCTTGCCGGAGATAATAAGGTGATTTACCTTGATAATCTGCACCACATTTGATATACGGATGGGGTGTCTCCACGGCAAACAACCGCAAGGGAATTGCGACTAATGGTTCGCCACATTCTTGGATTGGTACTTGACGATAAGCTTTCATCGGCGAGGGGGGAGATGGGAGATGGGAGGGGCGATAATATCTTTAATCCAAAATTTTAAAATTGGTTATTATTCGCGCCCACACCTCCTATCATACCCATACTATTCAGGACGGCGAAGGATTTTCGACGGAAATTCAAAATAAATTTTCGCGCATCAATCCTGATTAGAGATTTCTGGAACAGGATCGTAGCCACCGGGATGAAAGGGATGACACCGACAAATGCGGGCGGTGGCAAGATAACTACCCTTGATTGTACCCAAACCTGTCGATCGCTTCTACGGCATATTGGGAGCAAGTCGGCGTAAATCGACAACTCGGTGGTAGTAAGCTAGAAATAAATCTTTGATAAATCCGGAATCGATCGAATTAAGTTTTTTTCATGGCATTGTTCTGTTCAGGCGTTGCAGAATTCCAGTTCGATCATCTTTGGGAAAAACAATTATCCTTCTCTTCCAACTCCCTGTCTTGTCTCGCTAAACTCTCGGGGAACCCGAGGAGCGCGAGCCGCAACTCCCAACTCCCATCTCCCATTTCCCATCTCCAATGCAAACATTTTTCGCTGAATCTAGTCTCTGGTGGCGGATTGCTACAGTTCCAGTATATGTTGGCTCGATCGTCCTCACCGCCGAACTGTTACATCTTTATACCAATACTAAACCCGAATATGTCCGGAAAGTAGTGCATATCGGTACCGGAAATGTGATGCTCCTGGCGTGGTTACTCCAGTTACCCGCATGGGTAGGTATTACGTCAGCGGTACTAGCTGGTATCGTGGCACTGGTATCTTATCGCCTCCCTATTTTACCAGGCGTAAATGGTGTTGGACGCAAAAGTTTGGGGACTTTTTTTTATGCTGTTAGCATTGGTATTTTAACAGCAATATTTTGGCGGCTAAACCTCCCTCACTATGGCGTAATTGGCATTCTACTTTATGGCCGTGGGGCGATGGATTAGCGGCAATTATCGGTCAGAATTTTGGTAAACATCCCTACACTATTTTCGGTAATACTAAAAGCTGGAGGAAGGGACAGCGACAATGTGCCTCGTTAGTTATACAATTGTCTCGATCGTCCTATTTAGCGTTCATGGAAATGTCTGGCAAACTTGGATCGTCGGCATTCCCGTCGCAATTGCGCCACTGCAGTAGAATCGATTCGCGCAATGGGATTAGATAATCTCTCTGTGCCCCTGATTGGTGCGGGTTTAGCCTTTGGATTCGAATCGATTGATTTCGATAATTTAAAATTGGTGATTATCGCGCCCTCAACTCCTATTATATCATCTCATTGAGGATGGCGAAGGATTTTCGACGAACGTTCAAAAAGAAAATTTTCGCGCATCACATCTACCCCCCCCCAATTATCCTAAGAACGCTTAGAAACTAGACTTTTTAGAGTTACGCCCAGAAACCCGACTTCTCAAAGAAGTCGGGTTTCTGTCCCCGTGCTTCTAAATTACGAAGTCCATATTTAGCCGTTTGCAGTATATCAATACCAGCTTAGGTGATTCCCTGCAATAAATTTACTCAGTTCAACTCCTTGATAATAATGAGCCAAAATACTGGGATATTTCATCCCTTGTTGAGCGAGAGTATAGGCTCCCCATTGACTCATGCCTAGTCCATGTCCATACCACGTCCAGTAAACAGAAATCCGGTGGGTGTAGGTGCGATCGAAAAACGCAGACTGCGGAGTTTGAGTGCCGTTCTGACTCGATCTCCTGGTAAAATTGTGGTGGTATCGCCATCGATTTTGAGACTTACCACACTACCAAATTGAGTCGTGCGATCGGGTGCGATCGATTTGATCTGGTTAATTTTGAGACTTTGGCTCAATTCCTTGAGCGTAAATGCCTTTGTCCACTCATTTCCCGGCGTACCCCCATCATAATCAGGTACTCCGCGTAAATAAGGCACCCGATCTGTCCAAATATCTTCAACGTTCTCTGTATGCCCGCCAGAAGCCGAATGAAAGGCGGCAGGATGGGTTTGCCTTGGTAGGTCATAATCTGACCTAGAGTGGCATTAACGGCGGCTTGAGTGGTGTTTGCTTCACTGGATAACCTCGATATACCTGACTAGCTTGAGTACTATCGACATCGAACTGGTTTTTGGCTGCTAGACTGGCTGCGATAGAGTGCATAGGTACGCGCCGCAACGGCTTGAGCCTTGAGGGCTTCAGCGGGGAAAGTCGTACTCATTTCCGCGCCCAAAACGCTATACAGATACTGTTCGAGATCGACGTGATTGACAGCGAGTAATTGTTTACCAGTGGGAATCACCCGCACAGAGCACGATACCAACGATCTCCAATCCAGATATATCCACCTGTTTGCGGCTTTTACCCACAATTGAGCGACTTTGGTATCGCCAATCTTAATCTCACCATTACTCGCTTGAGCAACTAAACCTTGTTGCGGCTGAAGTTCGCCGATTTTGTGACCGTTTTGATCGCTGATGATGGCGGTTGTGGAAGTGCCGATGTTGACTTGAGCAATTTTTTGAGCAACAGGCGACACGCAATTGACTAGCTTGAGCGGGTGTGATGGCAATCAGCCACAGCAGGAGGGAAAACCATTTAGTTTGCTGGCTCAAGTGCAGAATGCGCATTATTTAGTATCAATGAATCCGGGAGTATCTGCGGACATTGTATCGCATCTTTAACAAATAACAGGGGTTTAAATCCCCCGCCTTGAGACGGAAAGTTATGCAAAACTCCTGACTCCTGACTCCTGACTTCGTTAATCACCTACCGCCGATCGAAATTGATGAACCGACGATCGATCTGGCAAAGTATTCCGCTACAATTAACCTCTATTCACTATTCCCTATTCTCTATTCCCCCTCGAACGTTGTGAGTAACATCCCCCCTCTTGACCTCAAACGGCAGTATCAATCAATCGGTGCTGATCTCAGTGCCGCAGTATTAGAAGTTTTAGCTTCAGGTACTTACATTGGCGGCGCGGTTGTCCAGAATTTTGAGCACCAATTCGCCGACTATGTGGGTACCATTGAATCCATCGGTTGCAATTCTGGCACAGATGCCTTGTATTTAGCCTTGAGAGCGATGAAAATCGGCCCAGGGGATGAAGTGATTACGACACCATTTACCTTCATTGCTACGGCTGAAACCATTAGTGAAGTAGGTGCAAAGCCAGTATTTGTCGATATCAATCCGACTACTTTTAACCTCGATCTCAGTCAATTAGCTGCCGCAATTACCCCGCGCACCAAGGCAATTATGCCAGTGCATTTATTCGGCAATCCGGTAGATATGACGGAGCTGATGTCAATTGCTAAGCAATATAATTTAACGGTAATCGAAGACTGTGCCCAAGCTACGGGTGCTAAATGGAATGGGAAACAGGTAGGGAGTATTGGACACTTTGGCTGCTTTAGCTTCTTCCCCACTAAAAATCTCGGTGCTTGTGGTGATGGTGGCGCGATTACGGTCAACGATCCCATTCTAGCTGGCGATTTACGGATGTATCGCGAGCATGGTAGTCGCCAACGATATTATCATGAAGCGATCGGTGTCAATAGTCGTCTCGATGCGATTCAAGCAGCGATTTTACAGATCAAACTGCAACATCTCGATCGCTGGAACCAACAAAGAGCAACAGTGGCAGCACGTTATCAGGAATTACTAGCTCATATTCCTGGCATGATCACCCCTCAACAGACTCCTGGTGGTGAATCCGCCTGGAATCAATACACGATTAGACTCATCGCACCCGAAGGAATGGATGCGGCTGTTTATCGCGATCGGATTCGTGCTAGTCTTCAGGAAGCTGGGATCATTTCGATGATTTATTATCCCTTACCCCTACATTTACAGGCAGTATATCAAGATTTAGGACTACCAGTCGGCAGTTTTCCGGTCACAGAATTAGTCAGCAATCAGGTACTCTCGATCCCGATGTTCCCCGAACTTACCCTGGAGGAACAACAGCGGGTTGCTTTTGCCTTAAAGGATGCTATCCAAGCCTAATGGGCAAACTATATGAAACTAAGACCGTATCAAACTAAAATCATTGCTGAAGTTATCGCTAAATGGCAAAGCGGAAAACGTCGCGTCATTGTCACCTCACCAACTGGCTCCGGGAAGACAGTGCTATTTGCCAAAATTGCCGACAAACTCCTGAACGATATCCCTAATGGTAAAGTCTGGATTATCGCTCACCGAGTCGAGATGCTCAGTCAAGCCCGACAAAAGATTGAGGCAATTTGCGATCGCCGGATTGGTAAAATTGAAATTGGTGATAAATTCGACCCTACTGCTGAGGTTTATATCTGTTCGATTCAGAGTTTGGCGGCTAAATTACCCGAAATTGAAGCAGTTCCCACTCTGATTATCATCGATGAAGTTCATCATGCGATCGCTGACTCCTATCAAGAGTTACTCAAGAAATTCCCCAGAAGTTTAGTCTTAGGCGTAACTGCTACCCCTATTCGCGCCGATGGACAAGGCTTTAAAGATTCCTTCGATGAATTAGTTTGTGGTCCTAGTGTGAAAGAATTAATTCAGCTTGGTTATCTTGCACCCTTTAAAGTATTTGGTGCCAAACTGATTCAATTAAAAGATGTCAAAGTTGGCAATGGTGATTATTACCGCCAAAGCTTAATTGACGAGATCGATCGGAGTATCGTCTATGGCGATCTATTATCCGCCTATCGTCAATATGCCGACAATACCAAAACCGTCGTCTTCTGCGTTGACATCCAACACTCCTTAGCCACAGCAGCCGCCTATCAAGCCGCAGGTATTGCCTCGGAACATATCGATGGGGAAATCGAGGCTAAAGAACGTGCGGCAATTCTGGGGCGATTTCGCAGCGGTGAGACGAAAGTATTGTGTAACTGCGAACTAATCCTTGAAGGCTTCGACTTAGATGATATCGAAACCGTCCAAATCGTCCGTCCTACCGCCAGTCTTAGTTTATACCTTCAGATGGTCGGTCGAGTCTTACGTCCCCATCCAGATCAAGATTATGCCCGCATTATCGACCATACCAGTAATATTGCCCTATTTGGACTGCCAGACCAAGAGCGATATTGGAGTTTAGATCCCGTTCCCGCCCCGTTGAGTGGATGGGTGGAAAAATGTCCCAGTTGTCAACATATTTTCCGGCCAATTAAGAGTAGTACCAGCACCCACCGTCAAGTCATGCGGGGAGTTCCCCGTCAATTTGGACGGACGATTTGCCCGAATTGTCATAATAATATTCAATTCTTATTGCGGAAACCAGGCTTATTATTTAATGCCGAAGTTCCTGCGCAAATGTTGGTAGAAGAAGATAAAGTAGCAATTGTCGAAATTAAAGATCGCAAACAGATTAAAACTCAAATGGGCGATCGGGTGCGAAATTCAACTAAAGTAGTTGATAAAACTCAAGCTCTAATTCATCCAGATCATTTGAGTCTGATCGACAATATTTTGAACCATGCACCATCCCCCCATGAAGCCGTCGAAATTCTCTCAAGTCTAGAAGCCATCGCTGATTTTGGCATCGCCCATTGGCAGTATATCGGCGGTAAAGCCAAGTATCGACCGGAATGGGCGAAGGGGGCTTTTTATAAGTATACTGTCAGGAAAAGATTCAATATTCAACGGGGAATGCCTGGGAATTTAATTTCAGAAATCTTTGAGATTATCGATGGGGATGTGTCTTTACAAGAACGGATTGTTGAGCCGAGTAATTGGACATTAGATCTTGAAGCGGCTGAGAAATATGTGACTTTTGCCAGACTGCAAGGGAAAATATATCAAATCGTTAAATTAACCCGATGCGATAATTCTCAATGGATGACAGATGAAAAAATTGCCGTTTCTATCTAGAATAAGCTGTTAATCATTTAATTAACATCTTTCCACACCCTACACCCCATACCCCACACCCCTGTCAAAAAAGCTAATAATGTGATTTAAATGTCTGACAACTTATTGTCGGGAACAAAATAATTGGAGATTCGATCGCAATAGTTACACTCTCAAAATCTAAATATTATTCGGGTTTCCGCCTCGGTATTTATACGGTCAAACTAACAAACCAAGAGTGAAAATATCCGAAAACCCTTGAAAACAAAGGCTTTTAAAAAATTAATTAGCTTGGGAACCTTTCAATTATCAGTTGCGACTTAGTAGGTAAGAACGAAATAAAACATTACCAACCACCAACTAATTAATCATGAACTTCTCCTTCACCAACGCCATCAAAACCTTTGCTATTTCGGCACTAGCGATCGCGCCAATCATCAATACCATTAATCCCGCATCTGCGGCTCCCAAATATCCGACTCGAATTATCGCTCAAGCTGCCGTAGCACCGACTATGAACCAATCTGTCGGCACCACCTCCAATTATTTAGGGCAGGTATTTCGAGTGGTTTAACACCGAGAATGCCTCTGGTTCCCAATCAAAATCTGGCGGTACATTATATGGTAGATACTCTATTCCTCAAAGCAAATATCCCGCTCGGGCTGGCATAGTATTCACCGATAAAATCAGTGCCGTCACTCCTAAAATCACCTACGATGTTGGCGTTGCTCCAGGCACAAATATCTTCGTCGGTGCTGGTTATAACTTTGTCAATGAACAAACTACTAGCACACCTTAGGTAACAAAAGTGCGCCCATTTTAAGCTTAGGTGTAGAGAGTCAATTAGCTAATAATGTTTTAGTATTTGTTCTGCCGATCTAGTGTAAATGCATATCAAAACAATAACAATACCGCGATCGCAATTCAAGGTGGTGCTGTTTCGCTTCTAATTCGATCGTTACTGTTCAGATATCCTAGTAAATATCAGCTCGACACTCCACCACGTGTCGAGCTTTTTTCTGATTATTTAACATCTTGCCACCACTATCGATCTACTAGTATTGATCGTAGATCTTAGGGTACCTACAAGCTACCTGTAGGGTGCCCTTGTGGGTACCCTAGATCTATGCTTAGTAATAGTTTGTATGTATTGGTGGAAAATGTGAGATTATTTACTTTTTCTGCGAAGAAATCAAACCATTGAGTAATACCAGTCGCGATCGATTTGGGCCATTTTTTGCTGTTCTTGGGGAGTCGAAATTAGTTCAAACTCGCCAGGATTGCTCATAAAACCCCATTCTAACAACACCGAGGGAGCCGAGGCTGGACGCGCCAGAGCCAGGTTATCCCAAATACACCATAGGAAGGACGACCAGTATCTTTGACCACATAATTGTGGAGATACATCGCTAAGCTCTGAGCCTTGACCATGATACCAGAAGTCGAAAAACCTTTCGTATCGGATTACCACCGTCAGGGAGGGAGTTGTGATGAACAGATAGGGCGAGGGTAGGCTCTAGATTATCAATAATTGCTCGTCAGATCGTCGAGTTCGACAAATTTATCTACTTCGCGGGATTAAGTATACCGATGCGCCACGCATGGCTAGTTCGTTTGCCAATAGTTTGGCTGCATATAGATTAGCATCTTTTTCAGTATAGCCATTCGGTCCGACTGCACCAGAATCTTTGCCACCATGTCCAGGAATCTAATAATATTTTAGTACCAGTCAGGGGCTTGGTAGTATTATTGGGATCGAGCTTGGGCGGATGACGGAGTGTCAGGATGAGGTTTGCTGCCTTGGTATCTGAGCTTGTAACCCCACTGTTGCTTAGATTTGAGGTTAAATACATATTGGACCACTCCAGGAGCCGTCTGCTTCCAATCTAGCCGCGATACAACGGGATTATCAATTGAAGCGGATAATGTCAGTCTGGGCAGTGGTATTGTAGAGGGTAAGGGTGACGGTATTGGTACCCTGTTCGAGGGTCATCGGAACTGGTACCTGGAGCGGAAAGATCACAATCAGTCGCACCAGCTCGATCTTTGCTCATGACGCTTTTAATCGTCGTTTTTGGCGGTACTCCTACACCAGCAGTGACCTGCACCTGTTCGGCAAGAATCCAACCCCCATAATCGAGCCTCACCCAGTTGGCTTGCTTGCCATTGTTATTTCCCATCTGACGAGCGGTAATCGCGGCTCTAGTGCCCTTGGGGAGGGGTGTGGAGCCGACTAAAATCAGAGCTTGCACCCGTGCGGGTAATCCCGCCTTCAACTTTGACTTCAGCGATATCGAGACTTAGCGGGGAGAGAATCTGGATTTTACCAGGTGCGTTTGAGATACAGTCGCGCGGGATTGCCCACTTCCAGTTTATAGGTAGGATTGCCCAACTCAGCCGCAGCGGAGGCGATCGCACAGCCTAAATATTGCCCAGCACCATACATCGCCTGGGTTGATTTTATCGATTAATGCTGATTTATTATCAGGTAGCTCAACGTTATTCGTTTGCTCCTGTAAGTTAATATTTTGTCCAGCAATATTTACCTGAACTTTAGCTTTCTGGGGCGCATTTGCACCGAAACAGACTAATTCACCTGGCATCCGCGCCATATCACCTTGCGGTTCTAATGAAATTGGGCGCGAAATTGTCTTTAGGCGCATCGGCTGTGACTTCAGCAGCGCGAGTTACTACGATGTTTTTTGTTTGTCCTTGATAGTCAACCTCGAAGCTATTTTTACCCACTTTCAAGTTGAAGACGGACGCAAATGTCCTTGCCCACTGCGGGGCACAGGTGTTTTGTTAATTGATACTTTGCCCTCACTTGGAGCACTACCAATAAGAAAATTCGATTCGGCTGCGGTTTGATAATCAGCCGGAGGATATGATACATATAGTGATTTTGAGGGAGCATTCGGTGGAACCAATTGTGCATTAAACGATGGGTGCCACAAATGGGCACAAGAAGATTGCGCTGCCTAAAATTCCTAAATGCGAATACTTGCCGAGCATGATGAAGGGGGGAATTGGGAGGTAGGTGGTTTGGCTGCGCTCACCAACCAATGGGAGATGGAGATTGGGCACTATGCTCAATTAACTTGAGTATTTATACTTACTCATATTGATAAGAATTATAGCATTTTCTCGATCGTCAAGTCCGAGCTGTTTGAGATTGGGGATTTAGTGCAGCGATGCCAGTAAAAGTTGAGCCAAAAATCGTAACTTAGATAGTTAGGTCGAAAAAGTGGGAATTCTATAGTTAAACTCTTTGGTATCAGCTTTGGAACTAGCCAGTCGATCTAACAGTCAAAGCAAAAATGACTTCACAGCAGATTACAGAACACCAATTTGTTGCAGCAATCACCTCGGAATAACTGCTCACATTTGCCTGTAACCTCAGGCCAGCAATGTTGAGTACCGATGATTGAAGGTATTCGCTGTTCCAAAAAACAGCTTAATCCCCACAGGTTGAGAATCTAATTTTGGACCTCGATCGCAAATTTATGGTATCTTACCACAGAGTCCTAAAATGTTAATTTTTCGCAGTAAACAGAAACAATATGATACAGAAATTCATCTAGGCATTCGAGAATGCGATCGATTGTTGCTTGTCAAGCCTACTGTTAAGGATGAAATATAGTGAGATTTCAATTTTTACTTCTAAGTGTCGTTAGTTTCTGTCTGCTGGCTATTCCCGCTGACGCGGGTCAATTGGCATCCTGGAAATTTGATGCGAGTAAGAACCGGTTGGATTTTAAGACTGATGCTGGCGTTCAGCCGAAAGCTGTCATGTTGTTTAATCCGACGCGATTGGTGATCGACCTACCGGGTATCGGTTTTCCCAAGCCTACCATTACCCAAAAATTAACAGGTAACTTTAGGTCGCTCAGAGTAGGTCTATTTGATGGTAATACGACTAGGATAGTGCTGGAGTTACAACCAGGGTATAGCATGAATCCCAAGCGAGTCCAATTTACCGGTGAAAATCCGGTTGATTGGTATGTCACTATTCCCGTTCCCGAACGGGCATCGACGACGTTACCAACTCTTTCCCCGCGACCAACTTTACCCAGGTAATCCCCATCCATAGGAGTAAGTATGAGATACGACTGGTTATTACCCAGTGTTTTTAGTTTCGTAATGGTGTCACTACCTGCGACAGCGGCAGAAATTCTGTCGTGGCAATTTAATGCGACGGAAAATCGCATTGACTTTAGCACTAGTGCAGCAGTGAAACCTGAAGCGCAAATGCTGGCTAATCCCAGTAGATTGATCCTTGACTTGCCAGAAACGCGGCTGAATCAGCCGACATCTTCCCAGTTACTTAGTAATGGCATCAAGTCCCTCCGAGTGGGTCAATTCGATTCAGATCGGACGAGAATGGTATTGGAACTCGATCCGCAGTACTCGATCGATCCACAGCAAGTACTGATTCAAGCTAGCACGAATAAGCAGTGGTCGGTACAATTACCGACTCCCCAATTACTCCAATCTTTTCCCCGTGGTGCGCCAATTGGTCCCGTTTCCGTCTTTAATGAGGAGGGTCAGATTGTCGTCGCCCCAGCAGTAAGACCGAAAATTGCGGCGAATACGAGTACGACTACGCCAGTTAATTATATTGCGATCGACCCTACTCGCACCGGATTATTAGTCCAAGCCGATCGGCTGAGTAAAACGCAACTCAGATATACTACTGGTTGGGACATGCCGACAGGTAGTTATCGGGTGACAATTGCCAACGCTAAATTAGCCCCTGGCTACCAAGTTCCGGCTGATTCTAAACGCTACCTAACTGTCAGTGAGAAAGGTGATGATATTACCATCCTCGTCCGCCTGGTAGAGGGAATCAAAGTCGATCTCGTCCGTCAGTATTTAGACAACCGCTGGGTTTCCATGGAAACAACATCTGGTAGCGTCCGCATCGCCACCAACCCGCCACCCGCCGCAGTTCCCATTAATGTGCCCAGTGTGCCCAAACGGTATCCAGCCGCCAAGCAGGATCCGACTCCGACAGCTAAACCCAGTAATGGCAAAGTCTTGGTGATGATCGATCCTGGACACGGCGGCAAAGATCCTGGGGCGATTGGGCCGAGTGGACTACGTGAAGTAGATGTAATTTTACCAGTCGCTAAACGGGTGGCAGAAATTCTGGAGAAACAGGGGATTGCGGTTAAAATGACCCGCAATAGCGACTACTTTGTCGGCTTAGACGAACGGGTAACGATGTCTCGAGATGCTGGTGCTAGCCTATTTGTCAGTATCCATGCTAACTCGATCGATGGTCGTCCCGATGTCAATGGCTTAGAATTATATCATTACAATCTCGGTCAATCCTTTGCCGAAACCGTTCATAGTGCAGTCTTGGACTATGTCAATAAGAATGGTTTCTATTTAGCAGATAGACGAGTCAGATCTGCGCGTTTTCTTGTATTGCGTAAATCGGCAATCCCCGCTATTCTAGTCGAAACTGGTTATTTGACTAGCGAGGAAGAAGCAGCGCGGCTGCGTCGGGATGATTATCAAAAGGTAATGGCTGAAGGCATTGCCAAGGGAATTATCCAGTACATCAAGGATCGTAACTAAGTTTGTTGTAAACCATTTATATTTCCTCGATCTTTGTGATATGCAAGACCGATTTACCCCGAACTTCCCAGCCCCAGGCACCGAAGTTGCCCGAATTGGCGTATTTGATAGCGGAGTAGGAGGATTGACTGTCTTGCAGGAGATCTATCGCCAACTCCCCCAAGAGTCAGTATTGTATTTTGGGGATACTGCACGGGTACCTTATGGGACTCGGAGTGCAGCAGAGATTTTACAATTTACCCGCGAAACCCTAGATTGGATGGTCTCGCAACGGGTAAAGATGGCGATTATGGCTTGTAATACCAGTTCTGCATTAGCCTTGGAAACCGTACGTGGTGAATACGATTTACCGATCCTTGGGGTGATTTTACCAGGGGCTAGAGCCGCAGCACAGCAAGGTCAGCGAATTGGCGTAATTGCTACGCCAGCAACAGTCAATAGCGATGCTTATCTCCACGCGATTCGGGAAGCAAATCCCCAGGCGGAAGTTTGGCAGATTGCTTGTCCTGAATTTGTACCATTGATTGAAAATAATCGCCTTGCTGAGCCATATACTTTAGCAATTGCCAAAGAGTATATTCAACCACTACTCGATCGATCGATCGATACTTTAGTCTACGGTTGTACTCATTATCCCCATCTCGAACCTGTGTTGCGGAAATTTATTCCCCATAGTGTGCAATTTGTCAATCCCGCCATTCATGTTGTTAATGCCGCCGCCCAAGAATTAAATCTATTGGGCATCCAAAGCCATCATCCCGCCCTCCCGACTGAGTTTACCGTCAGCGGCGATCCCACCCACTTTGCCCAACTCGCCACTCAATGGCTCCCTAGTCAACCCCTAGTCGAGCAAACAATTTTACCAGCAGTGACAGTTTAGGATTGTGGTGGATAGTGGATAGTGAATGGGTTATTAGTGAAGGCAGTGGATAGTGAATAGTGAATGGGTTATTAGTGTGTAACGGTGATGGTGAATAGATAGATTGTTGATATCACCCCACCGAGTTCAGCGGGGGGATTCCGACTAGTGGAACAGCGAAAGTTGCTTCACCAATGGGATGGTTGACGCTTCACAGGAAGCGGCTGTTTTAACAACAGTCTTACGCGATCCTCCCCGTCCGTTTATAGTTTCGGGCAATCCACCCGCAACTTTGATATTCTGAGCGGCGTTTGTATCGCGGTCGTGGACTGCATTACAAAATAAACAAGTCCACTCGCGAACAGAAAGCTCTTTCTTACCGCCGATTTCACCACAACATGAACATCTTTGGCTCGTTGGTTCCCATCGGCTAATAACCCTAAAGTCTCTACCGTACATAACTGATTTTGCTTCAAGCATAGTTCTAAAACTTCGCCAACCCAAATCAGAAATAGCACGAGACAACTTTCGATTCTTCACCATATTGGAAACTGCCAAATCTTCTAAAACTATCGTTTGGTTTTCACGAATAATTCTAGTCGATAACTTATGCAAGAAATCTTTACGAACATCGGAAATCTTCGCATGAATCTTAGCTACTCGTTTCCGCGCCCGTTCTCTTCTCTTACTCCCCTTGGTGGTTTGGCTAAGTTTGCGCTGTGCCTTGCGAAGCTTTTTAAGTCTTCGCTTGAGAGGCTTGGGAGATTTAATCTTCTCCCCAGTATCGAAAGTAGCAAAATCGATGATTCCTAGATCGATGCCAATCGACTGCCCATTATCAGGCAATAAAACTGGCTCGATTTCAACAACGAAGCTAGCAAAATAACGATCTGCTGCATCTTTGATTACCGTAACTGAGCTAGCCTCAGATGGTAGATCTCTCGACCATACCACTTCGATTAGACCAATTTTAGCTAGAGATAGCTTCTCATTCTTAATGGAGAAACCACCGATTCTAAACCTAGCTGATTGCTTGCCCTTGCGCTTTTTGAATTTGGGAGTACCTAGTTTTTTGCCTTTTCGCTTGCCTTTGATGGAGTCGAAAAAGTTCTTGTACGAGGTACCCAAATCGATAACAGATTGCTGGAGAGGGATGTTTGATACTTCACTCAGCCACTCTCGCTCATCTGTTTTCTTAGCTTGGGTGATACAGATTTTCTGCAAGTCGCCATTGCTAGGTAGCTTCTCAGAGGCTTTGCATAGTGCCAGCGCGTCGTTATACACCACACGACAACAGCCAAACAATCTAGCTAGATCGTATTGCTGCTGCTGAGTGGGATAAATTCGGTACTGATATCTAAGCTTCATGTTATGATTGTACAGTAAAACACCGTAATAATCAACACATGGTAGCAACAAAAAGACGAATAGATATTATTGTGACGGAGAAAGAATTTGAAACATTGGAACAGTACTGTGAAGATAATGGACAGACCAAGACCGCTGTCATTCGAGAGCTTATTAGAACACTCAAAGCGCATACTGCGGCTAAAGCCGTGGAATCGCTTCAAGGCGACTGAAGTCGCGACAGGCTCGACCCCATGCCTGAAGTCAGGGGCTTGCGCCCCGCCTTCTGGTCAACGCAATTATCTAGATGCTGGGTGAGGCGGAAGAAAATCACCGTAACCCACTATCTGTCCATTCACTATCCACTGCCTTCACTCTAAATCACCGTAACCCACAAACCAAGCATTCACTATCCACCGAAAATAGCTTAGAATGTATGTAAACTTTCGTAAACTCTCCTCTGAGCCGCTCGATCGATGACCTCAGTGAAATCCTTATTTGCCCCCGTTGAAGCTGACTTAGAAGCTTTAACAGAGAACCTCAAAAACCTCGTCGGTGCTCGTCACCCAATTTTATATCTAGCAGCCGAACATTTATTTGGAGCTGGCGGTAAGCGCGTGCGTCCAGCAATCGTGCTACTAATTGCCCGTGCGACAATGCTAGGTGAAGAAATTACGCCGCGCCATCGCCGACTCGCCGAAATCACCGAAATGATTCATACGGCAAGTCTCGTCCATGATGACGTAGTAGATACCGCCGCCACCCGCAGAGGCGTACCAACAGTTCACAGCCTGTTTGATAATCGAGTGGCGGTGCTAGCGGGAGATTTCCTCTTTGCCCAGTCCTCTTGGTACTTAGCTAACCTAGATAACCTAGAAGTAGTTAAGCTGCTGTCACAGGTGATTATGGACCTAGCTGAGGGCGAGATTCAGCAGGGATTAAACCAGTTTGAAACGGATTTCTCGATCGAGTCCTATCTAGAGAAGAGTTATTATAAGACTGCATCGCTCTTAGCCAATAGTGCCAAGGCGGCTGGCTTACTCAACGATAAGTCACCAGAGCTGTGCGAGCAACTATATCTCTATGGGCGGAATTTAGGATTAGCCTTCCAGATTGTCGATGATATTCTCGATTTTACCGCTTCTGATGAAGTCTTGGGCAAACCTGCGGGTTCAGATTTAGCTAGTGGAAATCTGACTGCCCCGACATTATATGCAATGTTAGAATATCCTCAGCTCGGCGAATTAATTGCGACTGAGTTTGAAGATCCAGCAGATTTAACTAAGGCGATGGAGTTAGTACTCAGTAGCGATGGAATTGCCAAGGCTCGCGCTTTAGCAAATCATCATGCTCAATTAGCCTTAGCTCAATTGTCAGAATTGCCGCCTTCGGATTCGCGCCAAGCATTGTTCGATTTATCGGATTATGTCTTGAAGAGATTGTACTAAATTAGTCGCTAAATCCCGAACAGATATTGTGAAAAAATCACTATTATTATCTTCTATATTTACAGCTTTAGTTTTATCCATGGCTGAAGTTGTAACTATTTCCACACATGCTCAAGCGGGGATGCGGAGTAATCTCACGGTGATGGTGGATGGATTAAAGAATAAAAATGGCCAAGTTTGTGCGAGTGTATTTGCACAGTCAGATGGATTTCCAGGCCAAAAAGATCGGGCAGTTGCTGCGCAATGTATTCGCTCTACTAATCTTGCCCAGGGTTTCAAATTTGATAACTTGAAACCGGGTAGTTACGCCGTCGCCCTATTTCATGATGCTAATGGCGACGGCAAATTAAATACTGGTTTATTTGGGATTCCCTCCGAAGGCATGGGCTGTTCGCGCAATCCACGCGGGCTAACGGGTGCGCCGCGTTTTCAGGATGCAGTAATCATGGTGGTGGGGCCGAATAATGTGATTCAAGTTCAGTTAAGCTATCTTTAGATAAGTCAACTAACTGGCGAGTATACTAAGAACGGGTTGGAGCTTTACCTTTCAATAGTCGATCAAAGCGTTGTCAGGCAAAGATTATAACCATAGATATAAAAGTCCATCTACTAACCGTTTGCAGTATAAAGTGGCGATCGAGGATAATGGAGATCTGATTATCGATCGATCTGTTTTAAACTGCTGTCAGTAACTCCAGCTCTTTCGGCGCGGAGCTTGAAAGCCTTAGTACTTTCGTAAAATTGACTAGACCGTTGAGACAGGTTCGGCTACGCACTTCCAGATACTTCCCTCGTCTGGATTCACTGTAAGCCTAATTAAGTAGGCGTTGGTTTGAGCCAAGACATGCCGAATCTGTTGGTCGAAGGGACTTAAACAAACACAAATTGGATTATCTCTAAAATGCGTGTACCAGTACAAAACCCAGATGGCACACCAGCGATGCCCACCAAGCCCAGTAGGGCGAGAAAGTGGGTACGTGACGGCAAAGCCAAAGGTTGTTGGTCGGATATTGGACTCTACTATGTCCAGTTGATTGCCGATCCATCTACCAGAAACGTGCAGCCAGTCGTAGTTGGAATAGATCCTGGCAAACTCTATTCCGGTATTGCCGTTGGGTCGGCTAAATTCACCTTGTTTGCCGCTCATTTGGTCTTGCCGTTCAAAACAGTCAAAGACCGGATGGAGCAACGAGCCTTGATGCGTAGAGGACGGCGAGGACGCAGAATTAACCGCAAGATTGTATTTAAGCTTCGCGCTCATCGTCAAGCACGATTTAACAACCGTAGAGGTAAGAAACTCCCCCCATCAATTCGGGCTAATCGTCAGTTAGAGTTGCGAGTTGTAGTTGAATTAAACAAACTATTTCCCATTACTCAAATTGTCTACGAGTATGTCCAGGCGCGAGGAGACAAATCGTTCTCTCCTGTAATGGTCGGACAGATCTGGATGCTCAAGCAATTGGAGCTAATCGCTCCAACCGTGACGAGATTTGGCTGGGAGACGAGCAATCTCCGCGACCAGCTTGGACTAGTCAAACAGAAGACTCACAAAGGGGACGCAATTCTTGCCACTCACGCGGTCGATGGAATTGCATTGGCATCTAGCTATTTCATCAGATACGAATCTTTTGAAGGCACTAGAGAACGCGGACATCTCTGGTCAGGTGGAGTAACCCTTACCAATCCGATCTTCAGGGTGATTCGCCGTCCGCCGATTAGCCGTCGCCAACTCCACTTAATGGTTCCAGCCAAAGGTGCTGTTAGACGTAAATATGGGGGGACAACCACTCGACATGGCTTCAGGAAGGGCGACTTAGTTAATTCTCCGAAAGGGATTGGCTATATTTCTGGAGATACCGAACGACAAGTATCTGTCAGCGATTCTAACTGGAAACGCTTAGGACAGATTACGGCAAGCTCGGTCAGTCTGATTCGTCGCTCGAATGGATTGATTGTTGTCTAGCCACAGCGCATACTGGCGGACTAAAGTCCGCTCCTGTAAAGCCGCCTTGAAAGGCGGGGTTTCCACCCAATTTTCTGATGAACACGACTAATTTGCGCGATCTGTATCAACAGGTCATCCTCGAACACTACAAAAAACCCAAACATCGAGGCAAAACTAATCCAATCGATCGATATCAGAAAGGTCACAATCCCTCTTGTGGTGATACGATCGAGTTAACCTTACAGCTAGATCCTAGCGGCGAGCGCATCGCCGATGTCCAGTTTGAAGGCGAAGGCTGCGCGATTGCCATGGCTTCTGTGGATTTGATGGCTGGAGCCATTGTGGGTAAAACGATCGATGAAGCCCTCGAATTGGTTAAAATCTTTCAAGGCATGATGAAAGGGGAAACCGAATTCCCCCCAGAGCAACGCAAACTCAATGTGATGAAAGGTGTTGCTCAATTTCCCGTGCGGATCAAATGCGCCAACCTCGGTTGGCATACCATGAAAGCCGCTCTCCAAATGACTGGAGTGGCTAAAGTTGCCGATTTTATCAGTAATGAAAACGAATAGGTAATTGATAATTGATAATTGATAATTATTAATTATTAATTATCTAATAAATATCGTTCCCCTTTTCCCCTTTCCCTTTCCCCCCTAAAGCCTAAAGCCTAAAGCCTAAAGCCTAAAACCTATGATTTCAACCGCCGAATTCTTCCAATACTTCCAATGGTCGGGAATTGCTACAATAGCTATTGCTGTGGTGACGATCTTGGCATTATTCCTCAATTGGGCTTTTAAATTCCGATTGGTGGGTGCGACAGGCTTTATGGTTGTGTTAACTGCTGGCTTATTTGCCTTGGGTTTAGTACCTATCGTCCATACAAATGTCCCTGGCGCACTTCATTACTCCCTAATTTATGACAACGGTAGCGATCGAGCTACAATTGTCGTAACACCACCTGTCACCGAAACTGGATTAGACGCAACATTGCGTCAAGCTGCTGGCGATTTATATTCCTATGGTCGTTCTGGCGCTGCAGATAAACAACTTAAAGTCCGTGCTCGCAGTGTGATTCATCCACAGCCAGGAGTCTCTGAACCACTCGTATTAGGCGAAGTGATTCGTTCCCTCGGTGGTGGCGAAGAGGCAGCTTTAGAGGTCAAAATCGATCGAGCTAATCTGAAGAAAGTCGCTCAAACAAAAGCATAAAGTCGATTTGTTAGTTAGTGCGGTAGCTCTAGTGGGAACAATAGAAGTAGTCGTCAGGATCGATCTAACTCGAACAACTGTTCATCCAGATCTTTTTGACTAGACGCTTTGCGTTCCTAAATACATTCTCCTCTGCGGCCGAGAAACAATCGCCCATAGTCGAAATGGAACAAGTAGCGGTTGCCTAACTCAAATTTAGATAAAAACTGGTTAACTTCATGAGGATTAATGACCCCACTTTACTTCAACAAGTCGTTAACTACCTAGACAAACATCAAGATTCAATTCGCATCAAAAAAATGCTATATTGCTTGTGTACTGGTAGATGGGAGAAAGATGATGATTATTTGAATTCAATTAATTTCCAATATTTGATCGAACAAATAGTCAAAGAAAACCAGACACTTGATTCGTTTCGGCTATTGTTGCATAATCTAATCGGTACAGTTAATAAGCCTAAAAAATATATCGAAATTGCTAAAGTAATTTATTTAGCGATCGGTCAATTGTATCCTGAATTCCATCAAGAACATATCGGTAAAAATAGATCGGCTTCACCCAAGGTAGCAGCAGTGTCACCACCAATCAGAATACCCGATTCCGAACCGATTAATTCATCAACAGTCGATCTTCCCGTTCCATCTTCGCTTCAACGTGCATATGCACCAGAGCCGACTCAAACATTTACTAGCCAGGGTATGCCTTCGGCATTTGAACGCGCCTACGCACCAATACCCACCGCCTTTGAAACCCAAATCTCTGTCGATGATGATCTAGATGAATCTGCCTGCGAGACCTATTGTGCGCCAGATTCCTCACAGGAAGGTGACTTTGGGGATGCTCAATCATTGGAAGTACCTAGCTACGATCCTTTTGTCTTGCGACAAACTGTGATGAGCTATGCGAATCCTTTGCGTGCCAAAATAATTTTGCTGCTAATGCTCCAACCAGAACTTAACTTTAACAGTCAATCAGTCACGATGATGCGAGAATATCAGCTTGATGATTTACTTCTAGATGTATTAAAGATTTACCCCACGATGACACAATTGGAAGAATGTATGACGGATGCTGTCGAACAGTTAGTAGAAATTGAGGAGTACGGCAAGGCTGCTAATGGATTACTCCAATCATTGATTCCCATCTATGCCAAAACTGGTCTCTTCTCAGTGAAGAATTAGATATCTAGAATAGTGAGTGGATAGTGGATAGACAGATGGTGGATGGTGGATGGGTTGTTAGTGTGTAACGGTGATGAGTGATCTATTTCCGGTTTAAGTTGGAAAAGTAGAAATTGATTGGCAATCTGAGCTAGGCTAATAAACATTGGCACTTTTGGTCGATCGAATCCACAGCATCGACGAATATTATTGTGTCTTTGGGGTTTCCCAATTCTTAAAAGCTAAAACTTAAAACCTAACATTATGGTCAGAACTGCATCAACGATGTTGCCCTTGGGTGTGAGTGCGCCAGATTTTAATCTAACTGATGTGGTTAATGGCGCACCGATTTCCCTGGCTACGTTTGCGGGTAAACCAGCCCTGCTGGTAATGTTTATTTCGGTTCACTGTCCGTTTGTCAAGCACGTGCAAAGCCAATTGGCTCAGATTGGCAAAGACTACGCCAGCCAAGGTTTGGCAATAGTGGGAATTAGCCCCAACGACATCGATAAGTACCCCGATGATGCTCCCGAACATTTACAAGCTTTAGCCCATGCGGAAGGGCTTAATTTCCCCCTCTGCTGCGATGCTAGTCAAGCTGTGGCGAAAGTTTATATGGCAGCTTGTACGCCAGATTTCTTTTTATTCAACAGCGACAGACATTTAGCCTATCGCGGACAATTGGATGATAGTCGCCCTTCTAATGGTAAACCAGTTACGGGGCAAGATCTACGCCACGCGATCGAGTCATTACTTGCAGGTAAGGAGGTAGATCCCAATCAACACCCTAGTATTGGCTGCAATATCAAGTGGATTGAGGGCAATGCGCCTGAGTATTTTACTGGTGTCAGAGCGGAAGAATCTTAAATTGAGTGAATGCTTAACAGTGGATAGTAAATTGAGTGGATAGTGAATAGTGAATGGGTTGCTGGTGTGTAACGGTGATGGTGAGTATACATTACAACAGCATCACCGCTGGTCACTATTGACTCATCCACTATTGACTCATCCACTATCTGTCTATTCACCATCCACTATCTACTGTTAACCAAGTCTTAACCGCAATTTTAGGTAATTGCGGTTTACTGTTGGCACGTAAGCCTGATACATTGGGCGAATACTGGTGCGTAAAATAATAATTTTACCGAAGAACAAGGGAGTATGCGCCCCTATCTTTTTTAGGTAGATAGTTCTTGAGACGGGGTTTGAATCCCTGTCTCAAGAACGAAATTATTACTTATTACTTATTACTTATTACTTATTACTTAATCAACCTCGTATTTATGAAAGTCCTGGTGATTGGCGGAGATGGTTATTGTGGGTGGGCAACTGCGCTGTACCTTTCCAACCGAGGATATGATGTTGGAATTCTGGATAGTTTGGTGCGGCGACATTGGGATTTGGAGTTAGGCGTAGAGACGCTGACACCCATCGCCAGTATCCAGCAGCGGATTAAACGTTGGTATGAGTTGACTGGAAAAAAGATCGAGTTATTTATCGGTGATATTAATAATTACGATTTTTTGCAAAAATCTTTGCAGAAATTTCAACCAGGCGCTGTCGTTCATTTTGGCGAACAACGTTCAGCACCATTTTCGATGATTGACAGGGAACATGCGGTGTTGACGCAGGTAAATAATGTGGTGGGTAATCTCAACCTGTTATATGCGTTGCGAGATGATTTCCCCGATTGTCATCTGGTGAAGTTGGGGACAATGGGCGAATATGGTACGCCGAATATCGATATTGAAGAAGGATACATCACGATCGAGCATAATGGTCGCAAGGATACTTTACCCTATCCCAAGCAGCCTGGCAGTTTCTATCATCTGAGCAAGGTGCATGATAGTCACAATATCCAGTTTGCGTGCAAGATCTGGGGTTTACGCGCCACGGATCTCAATCAAGGGGTGGTATATGGGGTGCTGACGGAAGAAACCGGGATGGATGAATTATTAATCAATCGTCTCGACTATGATGGCATCTACGGTACTGCGCTCAATCGCTTTTGCATTCAAGCGGCGATCGGACATCCCCTGACGGTGTATGGTAAAGGTGGTCAAACTCGCGCCTTTTTAGATATTCGCGATACTGTCCGGTGCGTGGAATTAGCGATCGAAACTCCAGCCAAACCGGGTGAGTTTCGGGTCTTCAACCAGTTTACCGAATTATTTAGTATCAACGATCTTGCCCTCAAAGTCAAGCAGGCAGGAATTACCCTCGGCTTGGATGTCGATATTCAAGAGATTGCCAATCCTCGGATTGAAGCAGAATCACACTATTTTAATCCTAAAAATACCAATCTGCTCCAGCTCGGACTCCAGCCGCATTTTCTCTCAGACTCCCTGCTAGATTCTCTCCTCAATTTTGCCATCAAATACCAGCATCGAGTCGATCGATCCCACATTTTGCCGAAGGTTAATTGGAAACGCGAGTGAATAGTGGATGGTGGATGGTGGATGAGTCAATAGTGGATGAGTGGATAGTGGATGAGTCAATAGTGATTCAGATACTGTCCATTCACCATCACCGTTACACACCATCCACTCAATTCACTATTCACTATTCACTATCGACTCATCCACCATTCACTATCCACTCAATTCACTATCCACTAATTGCGGTAAGATAATGAAAAATAAGATGCTGTGTTAGGAGAAACATTTTTATGAAACGGTTTGCCCGTCTACTCGTTGTCTTCAGTCTCTGCTTGACTTGTTTCGTTGGTGTCTCCCAGCAAGCAATGGCGGCTAGTTTGAATAGCTCCATGATTTTGGCGGCTGCTCCAGCGGCTGAAGAAATCATTACCAATACTGCTGATGCTAAATTAAGTACAGAATTTGGCAAGAAAATCGATCTAAATAATACTAACGTTCGATCGTTCCGCAAGTATGCTGGTCTTTATCCGGCTATCGCTAAAAAGGTAGTAGATAATGCTCCCTACAAAACTGTCGAAGATGTATTGAACATTCCTGGTTTAAGCGAAAAGCAAAAAGAAACGCTTACCGCCAACCTAGAAAACTTCACACTTACTACTACCGATGATACCTTTAACGAAGGTGGCGATCGCTATAACAACGGTTATTACTAACCCAAATTATTTATAATCGACAAATTTATCCCTATTCCTCATTCCCACCCACATTCAGGTGGGATTTTTTGTGTCATTCATCACAGATAATGAAGAGGGGGGAGATGGGAGATTGGAGATGGGAGATTAGAGAGAAGTCCCCCACTCCCCCACTCCCCCACTCCCCCACTCCCCCACTCCCCCACTCCCCCACTCCCCCACTCCCCTCACCTATGCCTTTAACTACTAACTTTGATGTCATCGTCGTTGGGGCGGGAGCGGCGGGATTGTATTCTGCATTGTGCCTTCCTGCGTCTCTGAGGGTGGCAATTGTGAGTAAGGCTGATTTACCCCTATCGGCGAGTGATTGGGCGCAGGGGGGGATTGCGGCGGTGGTAGATCCGCAAGATTCGGTAGATTTACATATCGCGGATACGTTACGGGCGGGGGCGGGTTTGTGCGATCGATCTGCGGTAGAATTTTTAGTCACTCATGCTGCGCCTTGCATTGATTCTTTGGTCGATTTTGGGGTAGCATTCGACAGAGTTAAAGTGCCGCTGACTGATGGTGGCGTGAATGAGAAATTAGCATTGACGCTGGAGGCGGCTCATTCTCGCCCGCGCGTACTTCATGCAGCGGATACGACGGGGAGAGCTTTAGTTAGTACTTTAGCCGATCGAGTGTTGGCGCGATCGAATATCACTGTATTCACCCATGCTTTTGCCTTAGATTTATGGTTGGAAGCGGGCATCTGTAAAGGGATTAGTCTGTTATATCAAGGCAAAATTATTTGGGTGACGGCTACGGCGGTGATCCTCGCCACGGGTGGTGGCGGACAAGTGTACGCCCAGACTACCAATCCCGAAGTTAGTACTGGGGATGGGGTGGCGATGGCGCATCGAGCGGGGGGATTGTTACGAGATTTGGAATTCATGCAGTTTCATCCCACCGCACTGACGAAGGCTGGTGCGCCAAGATTTTTGATTAGT
>JAPJYX010000145.1:0-26273 GCA_030503985.1 Himalopsyche tibetana
CAGATATTGTGATAGATAAGATCGGTAACATCGACAATTTATCAGATATTAGTGCCGATCGAGAAAAATTTTACACCTTCGATTTGGATGAAGTCTTTGCCATCCAAGACATTACTGATATATCGACGGTGATGGTTGATGAGGATCGATTTATCGACAGAGAACGGACGAAAACCTATCCCCACCAACCTACCTCTGTCGAAGGTGGTGAGACTTATGTGTTCGATCTCAGTTCAGATTTAGATCGACTTACGGCTGAGGCAAATGAAGATCCCGAGCAACTATCGATCCCCATGGGAGAATGGGGATGCCAATGAAACCTATGTGATGGATCTAGATACATTAGGTCGTCTTCTCCCCCAATCATCGATGATGATACATTCAACATTCTAGCCGAACAGTCCTTAGTATCCTTGGTGCCGAGCGGATCGTTAGCCTCACAAGCCATTTCCGATGCCCAGATGGAGATCTCTGTCAATGCGGAGCTACTCGAGCAAATGGCGCTGCTCGATCATCTATCTCTCGTTGATGAAAATACATTTATGCCTGCGGAAACTTGGGCAGAAAATGAAACTTACGCGATCGATATTAACGATCTTAGTTTAACTAAATTAATGGGTGGGATCGATGCCGAGGTCAAATCACCAGCGCACTTACTTGCAGATCTTGATTCTAGTTTATTCCCTGTAATTGGGGGTGAAGATGAGTCTGATTACGATTCAGATACCCAAGATAGTAGCGATCTGCTGGCAGATAGTCAACTAGAGGATTTGATGCCAACATACGATCGCAACGCGACGAATACTTCGTTGATGGCGGCGGTAATTGATGGCGATCTCGATCTGGTCAAACAATCGATCGAGGTAGGTGCTAATCTTGACTGCTATGATTGGAACTTGAGTTATGCACCCTTAGGCATGGCAATCGATCGAGGTTATCCTGAGCTGGTAGAGTGTTTGTTGACAGCGGGAGCCAATCCTTACTGTGGCAGTACTACTACGACTGCATTGGGGTTAGCTGCCGAACGCGGTGAAGTCGAAATCATGCAATTGTTATTGGCGCGGCGGGTTGAGGTGAATACACCCGTTGGTGCCGATGGTTGGACAGCTTTATTATCAGCGATCGAGAACGGTCATCGATCGGTGGTGCGAGTATTAGTGGCGGCGGGGGCGAATGTTAATGTCTGGAGTCGGGGTGAGACACCGATTCTGCTCGCGGCTAAATGTGAGGAGCGGGAGATTTATAACTATCTATATCCGCTGGTAAATACGCGATTAGATTGTGTGCAGATCGAGATGGCGAACAGTTGCTCCAAGCCACCCAAAAGCGCCGGATTCGCCAGCAAAATCGTCCAGTTGAGAAATTAGTCGAAATGGCGACGATCGGCAACAAGGAGGAGATCCAGCGGGCCATTGAGATCGGGATCGAGATCGATGCACTGGGTGCGAAGGGACATACGGCATTAATGGCGGCAGCTTATTATGGACATCGATCGATTGTCAAGCTGTTGTTAGCGGCTGGTGCCGATCCCAATCTGCTCAGTGATGATGATGGTTTGGGGAGAGGGATGACAGCATTGATGCTCGCCGCTGGTAGTTTTTTTGCCAGCCATCGTCAGCAGCTAGTAAAATTATTAATTACTAGTGGGGCGGATCCCAATCAACGGGGTGTCGGCGGCAAAACAGCAATCTTTTATGGTGCTCTAGCTGGCTCTGGTTACGCTGACTGTGTGGAAACGTTGATTGCTGCTGGTGCGGATCTCGATCTCCGCGACGATCGTGGTTATACTGTACTGACAGCAGTAGCCGCCGCTGAGAATTATCCGATGCTCAACCTGCTGATGCAAGCGGGAGCATCCACTGCTGGGTTAGAATCGATTCAATTGATTCAAGCTGCCGGATCTGGTAATGTCGATCGAGTCCGATCGTTATTATCGGCTAAAGTTAATCTTAATTTCGATCGTGGTGCAGCTATTGGCAATGCTGCTACTGCTGGACATACAGAGATTGTCGAGTTATTAATTCAAGCTGGAGCTAATGTTAATCTCCGCGATAAATTGGGCTTTACACCGATCGCTAGTGCGGCTTATTTAGGTTATGGTGAAATTGTCAATCTCCTCATTGCCGCAGGTGCCGATCTCCAGGCTCCCGCAGGTGAACTCTCAGAGTTATTCAGCGTTAGAATATGCCCAAATGGGTTTATATCGCTCTATTTCTCCGGCTGAAAAATTAGATCGTCGCAATCGGATTAGCCGCCGTTGCTGAAGATTCTGCCATCGAGCCACTCATTTCCCACCAACGCGACAATCTCCAACATGCTCACATCGTTCGTCAATTAGAAAAAGTTAAATTAATTAATAATTAATAATTAATAATGTTGAAATAAATCAAGTTCATCTGCGAGGTTCAGAATGATCGAATATCGATTGAAGAAAGTTGCTACATTACTAGCAATGGTTGGCTTGAGCGGCTATTTAGTCATCAGTGCACCGACAGCGGCTCAAGCAATGCATATTGCTGAGGGCTATTTACCAGTAGAATGGGCGATATTTTGGTGGGTAGTGGCGATACCCTTCTTTGGACTAGGATTGAGATTCGATCGAGCGGATTACCAAAATACATCCAGAACTCAAATTGCTGCTAGCATTGGCTGGAGCCTTTACATTCGTCCTCTCCGCACTCAAAATCCCCTCGGTGAATGGGAGTAGCTCCCATCCCACGGGAACGGGATTAGGGACAATTTTGTTTGGTCCGCTTGCCATGTCGGTGATGGGTGGATTAGTATTGCTATTTCAGGCAATTTTGCTGGCACATGGTGGACTGACAACCTTAGGCGCAAATGCATTTTCCATGGCGATCGTTGGTCCAATGGTCGCTTATGTCGTCTATAATGCGATCGCGAGTACCGGACATCGGAAAATTGCGGTGTTCCTCGCCTCAATGTTAGAAGATTTGTGTACTTATCTGGTCACAGCGGTACAATTAGCGCTAGCCTTTCCCGCAGTACAAGGTGGATTCCTCGCGGCGTTCATCAAATTTGTTGGCGTATTTGCCGTCACCCAAATTCCCCTCGCTATTAGTGAAGGTTTACTAACCTTGCTAGTATGGAATTGGCTCCAAGATTACGGTCAATCAGAATTGAAAATCCTCGGACTATTTAAACAGGAGAATAACTTAAATGTCAAAACATCTGAATAGTTGGTTATTCGGCACTGCTGTCGTCTTATCTTTTGCCCCCGTCTTAATTTTTCAAGGCAAAGAATTTAAAGCAACCGATAGTCGTAATCAGGCGGCGATCGAAGAAGTCCAACCTAGCTACAAACCGTGGTTTGCACCTGTGATCAAACCATCTGGCGGTGAAATCGAAACCTTTTTATTTGCCACTCAAGCGGCGATCGGATCGGGAGTAGTTTGTTATATATTAGGCTTATATAAGGGTCGGACCGAACGTCGCCAAGCAGAAGCAACGATCGAAATCGTCGAAGTAGTCAAATATCGTGATTAGTGCATATTCAGATCGATACCCTTGCCTATAGCAATCGGCTGCGACATCTACCCCCATCTCAAAAGCTGTGGTTTGCTGGCTCGGTGCTGCTACTTGCCCTGTTGACTCATTATCCCGTCCAAGTAGTCATATTTGTGTGGATGAGCATCTGGAGCGTCGTTTATGCGGGGATTCCGTGGCAGATTTATGGTTCGATGATGATGGGGGGTGATGACATTTCTAGTCACTAGTATGCCAGCTTTAGCGATCGAGTATACCCAGATGATGTCACCGGATACTCAGGCTGATGCTTTATGGCAAATGGGTATCTGGGGCGGAGAGGTTTATTTAAGTCGTCAGGGTTCGATCCAAGCGCTCGCAGTGTTGATTCGGTCTTTGGCTAGTACCTCGACGATGTTTTTTATTGTCCTGACAATTCCACCGATCGATCTAGCCACTACCTTTCAAAAGATTGGTTGTCCACCAATTTTGATTGAGCTATCCCTACTAGTTTACCGTTTTATCTTTCTGCTAGCTGATACCGCTCAAAAAATCGTTACAGCCCAAACATCACGGGGTGGTTATCGCACCAATCGGCTCCAGCTCAATAGTTTGAATCTGCTCGTGCGTCAGTTAATTGGGCGCACAGCTACTCGTTATCAACAGTTGATCTTAGGCGTAACAGCCAGAGGCTTTCAGCAAGAATTTCGGTTTTGGCAACCGCAATCCTATCAATATTCACCACGTTATGCCCGGGAGTCAATCATTGGTTGTTTGCTACTGATTGTTGGCGAGGCTTTATATTTGATTAAGTAATAAGTAATAAGTAATACTCCCTTCCCAGTGAAGAATTAGATATCTAGACTAGTGAATGGATAGTGAATAGTGAATAGACAGATGGGCTATTAGTGTGTAACGGTGGTGGTAAGTAGTCTATTTCCTGGGTGGGAAGGGAGTAAGTAATAAGCTTGGTTATGAGTTAAAGAAGTAACTAGCTAGGAATCCAAAAATCCAAATCCAAAATCTAAATGTCTGAATATTTATTAGAATTTAAGGATATTTATTATAGTTATCCAATGGCGCAATCGCCGACATTGGAGGGATTGAGTTTTAGGCTGCCCAGACATAAAAAGACGGCAATTATCGGTCAAAACGGTTGTGGCAAATCGACGATGTTTTTGATTGCGGATGGATTGTGTCAACCCGATCGAGGTATAGTTAGCTTAGATAATACTGCCCTCAGATTCGATCGAGCATCGCTGAATCGATGGCGACAACGGGTAGGTTTAGTATTCCAAGATCCCGAACAGCAATTAGTCGCACCGACAGTCGCCGCTGATATTTCCTATGGACTATGCAATCAAGGTTTACTAGATGCAGAAGTAGCCATCAAGGTAACTAAAACTCTAGCTGATTTTGACTTAGCAGCTTTAGCAATGTCGCCGCTCCAACATCTCAGTCTAGGACAGAAAAAACGGGTTAGTATTGCGGGAGTGATGGCGCTCCAGCCAGAATTATTACTACTAGATGAACCGACAGCTTATCTCGATCCCATTCAGACTCGCAATCTGTTGACAGAATTAGATGCGATCGCTAAACTTGGAACAACACTCTTGATTGCTACCCACGATTTAGATTTTGTTTATCAGTGGGCAGATTGGGTATTAGTGATGGAAAAAGGTAAATTAATTGCCGAGGGTGAAACGCTTCAAGTCTTTGAGCAACTGCAATCGATGCCAGCTTTCGAGCTAGGTATGCCGCTGCTATGGCAGATGTGGATACAGTTAGCAAGGAAAATACCCACAGTTTCGGCACCAAGATCGATCGAGCAATTCAAGACTTATTTAGACAAATATATATTAAAAATATAGATCCCATTCTGCTCGATCGAGCTAAGATTAGGTATTATTTATCTTTACGGTGTCTTTTATGAGAAATTATCATTCTTTCACCCGATTAACTTGTATCGGAATGGCGATTACAGCCAGTCTGATTGCCATTTTACCAAGTCAGGCAAGTAAGCCTACAAAATCAAGTGCTGTTCCAAGCAGTGGTAAAGTTTTGAATCTGACTAACGGCGATCTAATGTGCTATGTAGATATTGCTGAAGGTGGTAAAAAATATCACATCGGGGCTGATTTTGCCATTTGCAAAGAAACTAAACTGCTGAATCAGTCAGTTGAATTAACCTACAAACTTACTCCGGTAAGTGACTGTCCCAGTAGTGAACCCTGCGGTAAAACCCGGATGGAGAAATTGATTGTTAAGATGAAGGTTATTTCTAAAAAATAATCACAGATATCTCGATCGGATTGCGGTAGGGGTGATTAAGTAATGAGTAATAAGTAATAAGTAATGAGTGGTCTAGATCGCCATCTTAGAACACAATTATTATTAATTACTAAGAATCCCCTGTCTTAACAAATCGTTCGCGTAGCGTCTCGGAACGAGAAACCGCTTGCGGTGAGAGAGCGCAAGCATGGGGAGTATGTCAATTAGTTTCACCGCCAACAATTTTATCGAATATATCGCGATCGCGATCGATTACTTCACCGTTAAAAACTTTCACAACATGATCCGTTGCCATTTGTAGCAACGGATCGATGTCTGAATCCTCCATATATTCCGGTTCAAATACTTGTGAATTCGCCGCTCGTTCCAGATCTAGGGAGTCAGGTGGTTCGGCAAAATCCATCGGGGGATCTGGCTCGAAGAGATCTGATATTTGTGGTGGTTCTGGCTCCACGACGACTAGCGATTCAATTACTGGTGGTGGTTCAATTACTGGTGGCGGTGGCGGTGCGACTTGCGGCGCGACGGGAGTTGCTACTGGTAGGGGAAGTGCTGGTGGTGAGGGAGGTGTCACCCGACTAGCAGCAGGTTGACTTCTACCGATCGTATCCAGCTTGACAGCGATCGATCGACCAAACATGTTACTAAACACCTTAGCAAGTTCTGGTACCTTCCCAGAAGCGATCGATTGCATCGTCGTAGATTTCATCGCTACCACTGCTTGAGTCTCATTAACCGCAATCAACTTCCCGAAGGGTTTAAATAAGTCCCTACTGGCAGGTAGAAGCTGCTGTAAGACCTGTTCCCAGGTCTGATTGAGGTCAACAGTGCCGATCGGTGTTTGAGCCACTACTGGGGCAATTTGAGTGGGGGATAAGCTCGAGACACCCTGGTGTTGGATTGCTGGCGATGGAGAGAGTTGGTGACTAATAGACGCTGGTGACGGCGCAATCAGCGGCGCTGGAGATGGCTCGATCCTGACTGTTAGTAATCCGAGCATAGCAATCTCCAACCACAGTTGAGGTTGAGTCGTGTGTTTGAGTTGGACTTCACTATCTTTGAGATGTTTTTGCCCATTTAGAATCCAGCTTATTTGCCAAGTTTGGGCAATATTTACCAGCTCAGTCCAACTCTCAGCCGTGAGCGCGACTAAATCAGGACGCTTGGGTGCAGTTTTGGCAATCAATAAATCGCGATAACAACCCGCGAGATTTTGGAGTACTGTTAATGGCTCCTTTCCTCGTTCGAGAATCTCGCGAGTGCGATCGAGTAACCGTTCCGGGTCTGCCTGGGCGATCGAGTGTAGAATATCTAGTAGATCTTGTTCTGGTACCGATCCGATCGCATCGTACACTCGATCTGGCGTAATGTTTCCATCGAGTAAACTCAACCTGTCGAGCAAACTCTCCGCATCCCGTAAACCACCCTGAGCGATTTGGGCAATCAGTTTCACGGATGCTGGTGCAATCTCAATTTTTTCAGTAGCGGCGATATAGATCAGATGTTTCACCATCGCCTCCACCGGAATCCGACGATAGTCAAATCGCTGACAACGGGAAATAATCGTCGGCAATACCCGCTGCGGATCCGTCGTTGCTAAGATAAATACCACCCGAGCTGGCGGCTCTTCCAGCGTCTTGAGTAGTGAATTGAAGGCTGAAGTAGTCAGCATGTGACAATTATGGACTAATAGTCCATTTGCCACGAAGTTATGATTATCCTCTACCTCAAGATCGTAGACTTTTTCAACTCCAGCGAGGTTGACAGATTCTACCGTCTCCAAACTTGTATGCCATTGGTGGGATGGAATAAATTCGTAAGTCTTCCAACCATTGACGACTTGTGTTGGCGTTAAATCCGATGTAATAGTAGGGGAGCTTTTGTCCGTCTTTTTGGTAGGATAGATAGGTGGGAATAGGTAATTTTGAGCCACATCCGCAGGCGCAGATTGGTCGGAGTTCTTCTGCTTGTTGCTGGATTGAGAGAGAGGTGAGAGGATTTTCATCCCTGGTTTCAGTGCTTGAGCCTCGATCCATCCACGATCTGTCCTGATTAAATGATTGCCAGTGCAGCTAATTTCCCGCTCAGTGGTTTTAATCGTCAAAGTTGACTTTTCACCACGTTCGAGCCATCTCAGTACCTGCTTCCATTCCCAGGTAGCATGATTATCATTATAGCTTAAGACCTTTTGACCGACTAATGTGCGATCGTCAATGCGAGTCCAACCATTGCTAGTCAAAATTAGACTGTCACCAGTCAAACACTCATCAATAATGTAAACTTTATAACGACACTGCACGGGGGCATATTGAGCGCGTTCGATGAGTTCGCGGATATTATCAACACCTGTATTACTGGCAGCGTCGATCTCGATGATATCTAGTGCAGCACCTAAAGCGATCGAACTACATACCTCACAGCGACCACAAGGTTGTGCCGTAGGTACCTGACTCGCCATACAATTAAGAGACTTGGCGAAAATTCTCGCACTAGAAGTTTTGCCCGTACCCCGTGGTCCCGTAAACAGGTATGCTGGGGCGATCTTTTGGAGCTGGAGGGCATTTGTAAGGGTAGTAGAGATGGCCTCTTGTCCGACCAAATCCGCGAAAGTTTGTGGTCTATATTTATGATGTAGAGGTATATGTGCCATCTGCGGGATAAATAGAAGAAGGGCGAGCGAAAGTTAGATGCCTCGACTGAGGTGATTTGCTTAGCACTACCCTCTACGATACTCTAGATCGAATGTACCTAAAATTGTGCATCAAGGAATCAAGACATGTTAAAAAAAATCTGGCAATCATTGGTGAGGTGGTTTCGTAAATTGTTTAAAAAAACGCAGCTAGGTCTATTGGTCGATCGACTACTACCGAATTACCACCTCTTGATGATACCGATCGAGAGTACCTATTCATGCAGTTGCTCGAAGGTGTCGCCCATGGTTGGCAACAACCACGTGCAATCGGCTTTTTTAACACAATTAGACAAAGAGTCCGTAAATCCGAATGGCTGGAATGGCTCGACAGGTTTGGGAGCAACTTAATGCAAGCCCCCGTTCCTAATTATGAACTAGCAGGACGGATGGTGCAATTAGGCGAACTTGACTGTGGTGAGATCGGTGACTTAGCCGGTGAGTATGGCGTGAAATTGCTCAATCGCCAAGCCGCAGAATTTTCTGGTAGCTTATTACCAATTATGGAATTTGAGACGCTGGACTCCGGTGTAAATGGCTCCTTCGAGCAGTTTCCAGAACTACCATTAGAACTACTTACCGATCGAGATCCGATGGCATCGACACCATCAGGATTTTTCGGCACTGAAGCCGAAGCCGCCACTGAGACACGGGAAATTACCCTCGAAGAATTTTCGGCAATGCTGGAGAAAGATCCAGACTTAGTCGCCGAACTAGCCGAACAATTTGGAATCCAAACCAACGATCCCCAAGAGATTGTCAACATTGTCGTTGCTCAGATGCAGCAACAGGTGCAACCAGTTGAGGAAAATCTGGATCCCCTTCCACCAGCACCAGTAATTCCACCTCCTCCCCCAGCGTCGATTCACACTCCCCCCTCCCCACCACCACTGCCAAAACTGGAGTATAAACCCGATGATCCTTGGAATGCAGATCGACTGGTTGCTGAAGACCTGCGATCGGAAACGGTGAATACACCCGATCGAGGAGTATAATTGTCCATGAGTAAAATTCGAGACTTATACACCGATGGAGCTTGCTCCGGCAATCCTGGCCCAGGCGGTTGGGGGACAGTCGCTTATTTCGATGATGGTACCTGTCACGAACTCGGTGGACGAGATGGTGCCACAACGAATAATCGGATGGAAATGCAAGCCGCCATCTCCGCATTAGAATTCTTTGCAACCACAAACCAAACCCAGCCATGTGTCCTCTATACCGATAGTGAATACCTAATCAAAGGAATTACCCAATGGGTAAAGGGTTGGAAGAAAAAAGACTGGAAAACCGCTGCTGGTAAACCAGTCCTCAATCAAGACTTATGGGAAAAACTCGACAGGTTAGATAGTCTCGTCCGTTCCCAAACCAAAGTCCCTGTGTCCTGGCAGCATGTCCGTGGTCATTCTGGTAATATAGGGAACGAACGCTGTGACACGATCGCTAGAGGGTTTTCTAGCGGCCAACCACCACAACTGCGCCAAAGATCTACAATAGAATCTGCTCCTGTTGCTAAGAACTCTTCAGATCGTTTAGCATCTAGTCCCTCTCCACCCGATCTTCAAATTGCACCCATGATAGAAGAACATGTAGTTCATGCCGATACCGAACATATTCCGCGCGAAGTCCGCGTCGCTCATCTTCACCACCTCATCGATACACTCCGCATCGCTGATGAAATTGCTAAAAGTAGTTATCTAATTGCTAGCTCTGAGTTAGCAGATCTTATGGATATCAATGCCAGCGCCGTCACCAGTCGCGGCGATAGTTGGGCGTGGCGAAACTGGATTGTCTCCAGAGTCCGCCGCGAAGGTAATCAGATTTTATGGCAGTTAGAAAGAGTTGATGGCGAATAAAAATCACTACCAAGCATGAGTGTAACGCTAAAATAGAGGGTATGTTCATGCTTGGCAGTAACATACCCTGACTTTTGATTTCTATTTTGTTCGTTGCACGCAACGGTCTTTATTATTACAATCAGACAGAATTGTGCTGTTGTCAGTAGAAATAACGATCGGTTCTGCTGGAGGTGGTTCCGCACATACTTTGATTGCAGTAGGTATGACGACGAAAGCAGCAATTAGTCCATAGCCTAAAAACTTACGCATAATCTCATGGAATTCGGGGGTATCCACTTAATATAGCTGTTGGATTTTATACTAATAGTGAGTTGAATCACTTCTTAATATATCGATCGTTTGAGGTTGAAGCGAGGCTAAGCTGTTTCAGTGCAAGTATTTTAACCATCATCTCATTTATGAATTTGAAGTTAATTGAGTTTCTGCTGAAAGCATCTTGGGTAAACGTACTGGTTGCTGCGATCTTCGGCCTGATGAGTGGGAGTTGCAGTGCTGCCGCGATCGCCTTAATCGGTCAATCGATCGGTCAGATTGTAGCCGTGCTGAAGCTTTAGTTACCACTACTAATCGTCCCCAACAGTTCAAGCGGATCGAGATTCAGCAAGCTACCCACAGCTATCAGCTTGCGGGTGAGGACAATAATTTTTCATTAGGGCCGATCGATTTAACGATCGATCCTAGCGAAATAGTGTTTATTGTGGGTGGTAATGGTAGTGGCAAATCAACCTTGGCTAAGTTGATAACTGGGCTATATGTACCTGACAGTGGAGAAATTCGGCTCAATGGTATATCGATCGACGATAGCAATCGTGAAATGTATCGGCAGTTATTTTCGATAGTATTTGCCGACTTTTACTTATTCGATCGACTCGTCGGTTTGCAGCAAGTCGATATAGATGAACGAGCAAAGATCTATCTCGAACGACTTCAACTGACTGATAAAGTAGTCGTTCGAGATGGAAAACTTTCTACTACAGCACTCTCACAAGGTCAGCGCAAACGATTGGCTTTACTCACAGCTTATCTAGAAGATCGTCCGATTTATTTATTTGATGAGTGGGCAGCAGATCAAGATCCGACTTTTCGGGAGATATTTTATCAACAGCTTTTACCAGAGCTAAAACAACGGGGCAAAGCAGTAATTGTCATCAGTCATGACGATCGTTACTTTCATCTTGCAGATCGATCGGTCAAGCTTGAATATGGACGGATCGTTGAGGACTTGCACCAGAACTAGGCTACACTGTAAGAATGGAAGATTCTAGGTTGTCCTATGAGCTATCAAAATATCATTACGATTGATCCCATCAACAGATAAAATCTTAACCTACTAACTGCCATTGAATGCCATTAATTGGCCCGCCGTAGCGGTGGTTTCGCCGCGCTTCCAGGCAAAGGTATCGCGAGGGGAGGTCGATTCTTTTAAACGCGGGCAACTAGCGCAACAGTATCGCGATCGAGAACAGCAAGTGCATCTTGAATTGTATCAACTTCTTGCGTTTCTAATAATGACTCCCCGCATTGTTCGCATACCCATGCCGGAATAGCATCCCACGAAATATGATAGCCATTACGATCGATACTAAAAGGGGCAGTTCCTTTCTTCATTTGTGCTTTACAGTACAAGCATTCCATCTTAAAGCCTCTCTTTAAAATCGGGTGTCCACTGAATTGAATTTGGAAGATATGTGGTGATAATGGCCAAATATTCATCCTTGGGAGCGCACACAACATGAATGTATCGATTGTTCATTACGCATCCTAAGATTAAACAACTATGACCTCTGGTATCTTCAGGATAATCTTCAATCACTTCACCTGTCATGATGACATCTTCAACATCTTTTGTTGTAATCATTCGATCTGGGCGAGACATTTGCCGAATCGTATGCAGCAGAAATAATAATCGTTTGCCTGCTGCTAGTCTAACCTGCTCTAAGATGTCTGTCACGTAGATATCTCGATTATTTTCATTTCTAAAATCTAACTCAATCCCCATCTCCAACTGGAGACAGGGACAATGAAGTCTTAACCCACCAGCTCTAACCCCCGTTTACATAAAGCCTCAGCAGTGATGCCATTAAATGCCATCAATTGACCCGCAGTGGCTGTAGTTTCACCACGCTTCCAGGCGAAGGTATCGCGAGGTGAATTCGATCGCAACATTACAGGTTCCAACATCGCAGGTGCGCCACCTGTAAGGCCGATTAAGGCACTGCCACCGAAGATTTCGGCAAACTTATCATTCATCAGACAAGAAACCACCGTCTGGTTCGCTACAGGTATCCCAGGCAACATCGCTAGGGCGATAGAGACGGCGGGATTGATAATTGAGACGATTTTTGAGCCGATACCCTCGGCTTTTAAAAATGCGGCGGCTTCAAACGCTGGTGCTAGCGTCATGTCGCCGATAACTGCAAAGACTACTTGTTTATCGCCTGGTGTGTCTTGCAAGACTACCGCGCCATCTTCTAATCCTTGGCGAGTTTGAGCGAAAGTGGTGCGAATGGGTAAGGGTGATTTGCTGGCGGTGATGACTACGCCTTTATTTTGGGTGGTTAATGCCAGTCGTAGCACACTTGGATACTATTGGCATCCGGTGGGAAGACGGGGAAGACGTTACCATTGCGCATCATCGAGGCGAAGTAGGCTTCGATTTCGGGGCGTTGGTGTGTCCAACCGTTGCGCCCCTGTTCTAGTGCTCCGGCGGTGTAGAGGGTGATGGTGGAAGGGGTGGCGCGGCGCAATTCTGCCATTGCTTGGGTGACGGTTTGCCAGATGGGTAAACCGTTGATGGCGAATGATTCGTAGGAACACCAGAGGGTACGCGCACCCATTAAAGCTAATCCGGCGGCGAGTCCTGCGCAAGCGTCTTCGCTGAGGGGTTCGTATACTTGCCCGTCGGGTGCTTGGAAGTATAATTCGTCGGTGGTGGGGTGGATGATTTTCAGGGCTTGGTTGATATTCGCAATCCCTGAAGCTTCGTTCCATCGGCGTTGGTGACGAGGAAGTTTTGATCGTGTTGTCCGACGTAGCCGACTAATCGCCCCATTGCGGTGGTGGAAACTTTGGCTTCGCCGATTGCGTATTCTTCGAGGGGAAGAGTACCGAGATTGGTTACTGGTAATACTGATTCGGTAACGGCTACTTTGGAGGAGGAGCCACCACCAGCGCGTTCGCAATTAGTGCGTACAAGTTCCCATGCTTGGAGATGGAGGGCACGATTTTTTAAACCGGTGATAATGTCAGCGTTATCGAGGGTGTGATGGGCGTAAAGGTTATGGGATTTAGAACCCGTAGCGTGAACTCCCGCACCTTTGAGTTGTTTGATGATGAAGACGGTTAATTTACCACTCATGGCAGATTTAGCGGCTTTATCCACACCAGCTAAAATAGCTTGAGTAAAGGCTAGGCGTTGCTCGATCGAGAATAAGGTACTATCGACATATTCACCCGGCTGATTCTGATCGTCAAAATCCTTGGCATTAACCAGAATAACTTCCTCGAAACCATTACCAGCCCAATAACTGAGCATCTCCTGATTTGTCTTAGTAGACACCATACTATGATGCTCCTGACTATAACCATTCCATACCAATACAGGTAAGAAATTTGTCACCTTCGGGAAGGCTGTATGGAAATGTTGAATCGCACTAATAATATACGGCTCACCCAATCCACCATCGCCAACAGTAAAAGGAAATAATTTATCAGCGTGCAATTTCGCCGCAGACATGGCGAAATGTTGCCCTTGACCCAATGGCCCCGCCGGAGCAAGAATACCAGGTATAAAGCCCGATAAGTGCCCAATCAGCCCATCTTTCTCGCGGAACTTATCCCGCAATTGTTGGACGGTATCGATCCCCATTGCTTCGAGGGACTTGTCGAGAAACATGGCACTATAGAATCCAGGTGCATGATGTCCGACTTCGGTGAGAATATTCTTATGTCCGAGCATCACCAACGAGGCATAGACTTCCGCTTGGCTAGCAAATCCACCCGGATGTCCCGATGCTTTACTAGCGCAGACTTGAAGCGTCAGATAACGCAGCGCATCCGCGTAGAGCAACGTTTGAAAAACAGCCGTGGGATTACTAGAATCACTGATTCCCGTTTGTCCAGCAGCGATAACTGGCGTGCTATGCGTATCGAACCCTGGGAGCAATTCCCCAAAATACTGAATTCCCTCGGCAAAAGCTGGAGTCTGAACATCAGTAGTCATAAATATAGTCGCCTTAAAATAGTAGATATCGATCGATGCTACCAGCTATTCTGGGTCAGTGGCACATTTTCAGCTCGATTAACTGAGCTACAATCAAACTAACTACTGATTCTAAGTTCCATTACATTAATAAAATGGCAGACCAAGAACTTTTAAATCGAATTACTACCAATCCTAAAGTCATGACAGGTAAGCCAGTCATCAGAGGAACGCGCCTGACTGTTAGACTGATCCGAAAACCTATGTGCTAACCTGAGTATGGGTTTCGATCGATAGACACTCCACGATGTATTGTGCATGTTTCATCAGCATTTCTAGGATCGTAGCTAATTACTATTAGGAAACAGCCTATTAGTTACTCTTTGTATTTTATGTATTTACTAGCTTCTTGACGAGCGTTAAACTGGTAAAATTAACGTTCCCAGTCGCAATCTCACTAATCCACATATTGTCAGTATTACCTCTTCGTATTTATTTTTTTTCATCCGAAATCTTTCCTTCGCAGCTCTAAATATTTTAATTAGACGAATGACGTGCTCCACATATATTCTTTCACTAGATATTTCTTTGTTAGCATCTTTTTGCTCTTCTGTTAATTCTTTTCCTCTTGGCTTCTTCTAAGGCGTTTTGATATTTATACCACCTTGATATCCTTTGTCTCCAGTAAATCTTTGCTCAACATTAAATTTCTTCTGCTGTTCTCTAAATATATTAATATCACTAGCTTTACCTTGTCTTCCTACCTCTACATCTACTAAATCTTCGCCTAATGGCAGCGTAATTACTTGCCCTTTATATGTATGACTTTTCTTCTTCCCTGAATAATATTCTTTTTGGACTTGATTGTCTTCTGGTCTTTCTCTGGGCTGTTCCCAGCTATCTACAATCAACTCATACTCTGTCAGCATTTCTTTAATCCTCTCCAATTCTTCCTTGTCTTTCTTCGCCTGTTCCATTAAGCTTGATGGCAATATTTTTCTAATTATTTTTATCCAATAATTAAATGTGTCATTTGCTTCCGTTTTTGAAATATCGAAGTGCATTCCTAGTATCTCAAATGTAGGCAACTGTCTTAGGTAAAATATACACAAACAGATTTCCTCTTCTCTCTTTAGTTTTTTTGGTCTTCCTCCTCCTTTTTTATTAATCCGAACTTTTTCCTGTTCAATCGCTAACCTGATCCTTTCCTCCTCTATTTTTGCAGTTTCGACTAATGCTAACCACTGCTCATACTCAATACCTAGAATTTTAGGCGATCGATCTGGATACTTTTCAATATATTGCAGTGGATTTGCCATATTAAGTAAAATATTATTTTACAATTTTAATGCCTTATTTGTCCACGGATTATATTTAGGACTGGTCTGTTGAATATATCTTGAATCTACTTGCCCACGACACAACAGTTCCAGATATCCTAACTGAATATGATGGTTTGGTAGAGGCTGATATTAAAGCCTGTCTCTTATTTGCATAAAGCTAATTCGGTTTGCACGATCGCGATCTTAGATTGGAATAGGCGGGCACTAAAACCCAGATGGTGGGACTCCCACCATCTGGGTTTGTAGCTGTTTAATCTCGCAAATACTATAGTTGCGGTTCTACAAAAGTATCGACATTTCCATCAGGCTGGAGAATAACGTGAATTTTTTGGTCGTTATTGCCTGTGGAAGCTGGGGAGACTAGCTTTTGTCCAACCTTCACCAATTTGGACTTTTGCAAATAGGTTTTAGCCGCTTCGCCTTGGGGTGCGATGTTTTGAACCAGGCCATTTTTTCCGTTGATTTGAACTACATATTGTAGAGCATTGGCTTGGTTATTGTTACCTTTCCACTTGGCTTGGAAATAGCGTTTAGTTTCTTGGAGAGCGGGACTATCCGCCTCTCCAGGAAAAGTTCCGTTATTAGTACTGGTGGTTGAGATCGGCTCGACTGGTGGCAAGTTTTGAAACTCGGTGTTGCTAACACTAGTTTGTGATTGGATGGGATCGATTAAGTTAGGATTCGCTGGAATTGGTGCAGATTGCTCAAATAGTGGTTGACGGACTACACCGACACCGATCGATTTTGCTGGTTTTGGCTGAGCTGTTTTAGCAGCTACTGGTGGTTTAACTTTTGCTTTAGTGATTTTGTTCGCACTTGCGGGTTTAGTAGTGGCTGAGTCGTTCTTAATTGGAGTTAATGGTGGTTGTGATGGAGTGGATGGGTTAATACCAATTGCTGGTAAATCTAAGGGAGACATAATTGGTTTGGTCATCGATCCCAGTACGGGAGCCGCCATTGGTTCTGTACTCTTGCTAGGGATAGATGTGGAGATTTTACCACCCAATTTAGCTGGAGCTAGTTTGGTGGGGGTGCCGCTAGCGCCTAATTGACTTGAATTGAGGGGGTTCGAGGGGATTCCCGTTTGGGATCCATTGTGGCTCATCACTGATGTGATATTCGACTTAGTACTATCTCCAGGAATTCCGGTGGGAAGATCCTGACCTGGTTTACCCACTAATTCCTTTGGTAGTGGGGCTATGCCGATTTTACCGCTCGTTTGAGTCGCTGGTGGAGTGGTACCGATCGTTGACGGTAGTTGAGTACTCGGATTTTTGGATAAAAGACCAGTCTGAGGCGGCTGTACCGCCTGCTCTTGCCACGGTTTGGGTAAGTTGGGAGCTGCGGTGCTAGTTGGCTCTGGATCGACTACCTGTGGCGACATGACAGCAGTAACAGTTTTTTTCACGCCCTCTAAATCGGGCATTTTTACCTTACTAGTGGCATCTTTGAGTGGATTAGGTTTGGAATCAAGTAACAATAAGGGTACGCCGACAGCCACAGCAGCAGCCGCCGCCCAGGGGATGACTGACGTAAAGGAGAATTGAGATCGCGAACTATTCTGACGAGTCCGGTTGAAGACTTCGCTAGTTTGAGAAGATCCGCTCGAATTTCTGGGGAGGTTAGGTAATCTGGCGAGGGATGCAGTTGCCGGATCTACATATGTAGCTCGATCGTCATGCCCGGGAATATTGGCGCGACTGAGGGTGACTGACTGAGTTGTGGCGGTGCTGGTAGTTGCTGGATCGACAGTATACTCATCTAGGACGGTGGAAAGATCGAATAGTTGAATCGGCGACAGTGTGATCGTATCACCAGCAGTTTGATTGGCTAAGTCACCTAAATGCAGTTGTCGATCGAGTGAACGATCGTTCCCAGTCAGGTATGGTGTGCTTGGGGAAACTTCAGTCTCTGGCTGAGATCCGGCTAAGTTATCTAGTTCTCGTTTGCCAAACCCAAACTTGACAGATGAGGCGGCATCCAGCGGGGTGTGGGGCTGTTTGGCTGCTGAAGATTGCGCTTTCTTATCGTTATTGCGTTTGTTCCAACCACCAAATAATTTGGATACACCAGAACTCTTCGCTGAATTGGATGGAGAATTTGGCTCATCCCCTGCGCTAGATTGCGCCGAGTTATTTTGTAATCCAGGTAGATTGTTCATTAGTCCCGATTTTGTGGATTGAGAATCGTTATTGGGGTACAGTTTACTACTAATCGAATTCTCTGCATCAATTTTTGGAGTCGATCCACGACCTAAATCGGTGGTGGTCGAGCGGCTTTGGTCTGAAGTAGTATTATTCATAGTTGATAACGGAAATTTTGCAATTAATTCTGTGATATATTTGCTGACTACTTGTTGGAGTCGATCGAGCTGATGAAATTGTCCTGCGATCACGACAGGCTTTAATTCCCCCCGATCTGGGTCGTCAAAATGAAGTGTAAAATCGACTGGCTGATGGTCACTTTGCGGTGACTTGATGCTCGATCCAATCCCAGACGGCTGTTTGTCATGACTGGCGACAATTAACTCACAGGTAAGTGCGGTATAGGTTCGCGTGGTTGAGTTATGAGATTCCATATGCCCCCTAGGGAATAATTGAGAGTTAGTTTAAGTCGGTTTCGGGGGTGTGGCGGCTGAGTGAGATCTTTGTAATAATGCGTCCCAAAGTCTTTGGTGTCCACTAATATTTCCGTAAAACAATAATTCGATGATTAAATTTAGGGCTGCTGCTGAGAGTGCCTCAAACCCAGGCATCTGCTTCATCGCGAGGCGAATTTGATATATTTTAATAAAATTGTCGATATATGCTGCCAATGCTGGAGATTCTAATGGCAATCGATCGACTCGGACAATCTCTTGCCAATAGTTCATATTTTGACGCACAATTGTTTGATATTTGTGCGCCAGATGGCTGACAATCGCCATTCGCGCCTGAATTTCTGGCAGTGAGATCGATTGAGTGTGGGGAGAACGAGGATTTGGCCAGTCTTGGAGCCAAGCGACTACCCTCGAATCCACTTGCAACTCCTGAGCAACTGCCCGGATCTCCAGTCGATCGATTTGTGTGAGTGCGACAATGGCGATCGTCACTAGCTCTAGCTCTATACTAATTGTATCCAGTTGAGATGAGTCGAGTCGTAATTCGATCGATAAATCATCCCACTGTGCTGTTGATGCAGGCATCCTTTAAATATTCAGAAAGTATGAGGATCTCCAGTCGATCGAGTAAGCAGTCTTCACTGGGACCCAACCGCCCCAGCCGCTATTTATCACAGCATTTGGAAGTTACCAATATCAGTCTAGAAGCATTTAAGACCGTTAATGTTTCGAGAATATTGCGACTTGTGAACTGATGATATACGCAGACTAATACCAGACAGCATGAACTTTTTTTTACATCTGATACCAATAATTGTACCATAGTCAACTGTGAACTACCCACTGCCCTAGCGAAGTACCCTGATTGATTAGACCAGCTTTTGGTAGGATAATAGTAATAAACTGTCCACCACTAACTCAATTCCAGTATCGCTAACTCCAGTGAGACACGGTAAGGTTGACGAATCCTAAAATTTAGAGCAAATTAACATGCGGGATAGTTGTAAGTGTTTTCAGCCTGGTTGTATCGATTTCGCAAAGTCGTCTATTCCGAATCGCCGTCAATTTCTCCGTCATCTGATTGGAACGGGAGTGCTGATTACTGCTAGTACCATTGCCCCTGCTGCTGCTAGAGCCGAAAAAAAAGTCCCCAAAGCTTTAGTCCTCAGTTGTATTGATTATCGGATCTTGGAAGCAGAACGTTATTTCCTCTCACTCCAAAATTTAGGCGGACAATATGACTTTACCGCTCTAGCTGGTGCTTCTCTCGCCCTGAGTGGAATGCCACATCAATACGATGCTGACGCATTTTGGGATCAATTAGATATCTCTTATCGCTTACACCATATCAAAAAGGTCATCATCCTCGATCATCAAGACTGTGCCGTGTATGAATACAAAATTGACCCCAATCTCACCGCCAATCCCGAGCTAGAACTCACTACCCATACCGAATACCTCAGCCGCGCCTACTGGGCAATTCGCGATCGCTATCCCGATCTCAATATCGAACTCTACTTCGTCAATCTTAATACGGAAGTTAAGCAGATTTCACCATTGGCTAAAGTGTAGGGAGATGGGAGATGGGAGTTGGGAGTGGGGGACTGGGGGAGTGGGGGACTGGGAGACTGGGAGACTGGGAGATAGATAATATTCACTGCTCCCTTTCCCCTTTCCCCTTTCCCCTAAAGCCTAAAGAGTAATATCCGCCCATCCAAATGTTAATTCTGCTGTTAAATATGGCAATAATAAAACTGAAGCTACACTAGAAGATAGACAAGTCTCGATCGCAGATTGCTCAAAGGACGAACTGCCAAAGACAAATAGTCAATAGTAGGTGCAGGATAAGGACATAAAAAAATATATGCATAACAGTTCCCAGCTTAAGTCGAAGCAATTTTCTAAGTCATTTTGGCGATTAGCGGCTGGCTTGCTAATGGCGCAGGGAGTTGTCTGGGGTAGCCCAGTTGTTGCAAAACCCAACGATCCCAATACACTTACCTATGGAGAACTCTTTAAAGAAGTCGATCGTGGAACAGTCTCTAAAGTAGAACTCGATCCAGGCACCAAAGTCGCTAAAGTCACGATCGCCAGTGGATCTCCCGACAACAAAGTCCGGAACAAAGATGTACTGTTATTAGACGATAACTCCGAGCTATTTAATAAGCTCAATACCAAGGGTGTGGAAATTAGCATTCAAAGATCTGCTGATAAGAATGCGATTTTTGCACTGTTGGGAAATGTCTTGCTACTAGTGTTCGTAATTACCGTACTTTCCGCGATCATTCGTCGCTCCGGTGGTGCTGGCGGACAAGCGATGAGTTTTGGCAAATCCCGCGCTCGCTTTCAGATGCAAGCCAAAACGGGTGTGATGTTTGACGATGTAGCCGGAATTGAGGAAGCCAAGGAAGAACTCCAAGAAGTCGTCACTTTCCTCCAACAACCAGAACGCTTTACCTCCGTTGGTGCCAAAATTCCTAAGGGTGTCCTCCTGGTGGGATCGCCAGGAACAGGTAAAACCCTGATGGCGAAAGCGATTGCCGGTGAAGCTGGTGTACCGTTTTTCAGTATTTCGGGTTCGGAATTTGTGGAAATGTTTGTCGGGGTGGGTGCTTCCCGCGTCCGCGATTTATTCAAAAAAGCCAAGGAGAATGCACCTTGTTTGGTGTTCATCGATGAGATCGACGCAGTGGGTCGTCAACGCGGCGTAGGCATCGGTGGCGGTAATGATGAACGGGAACAGACTCTTAACCAATTACTGACCGAGATGGACGGATTTGAGGGCAATAACGGCGTAATTATCATCGCCGCCACCAACCGTGTTGATGTCCTCGATGCCGCATTGCTGCGTCCTGGGTCGATTCGATCGCCAAGTCCAAGTCGATCCACCTGATTATAAAGGTCGTTTGGCAATTCTCAATGTCCATATTCGCGATAAGAAAGTCGATCCCGAACTCTCCCTCGAAGCCGTAGCTCGACGGACGACTGGCTTTACTGGTGCAGATTTAGCCAATCTCTTGAATGAGGCGGCGATCTTCACTGCGCGTCGGCACAAATCAGCGATTACCATTACCGAAATTGATGATGCGATCGATCGGGTATTAGCCGGAATGGAAGGTAAAGTCGTGATGGATGGCAAGTTTAAGCGGATGACTGCTTATCACGAAATCGGTCATGCGCTATTGATCACTTTGCTCAAAGAACACGATCCCTTACAAAAAGTCACTGTCTTACCACGCGGTCAAGCGATCGGTCTAACCTGGTCTACACCTAGCGAAGAAAATGGCTTAGAAAGCCGTTCCAAGCTGTTGGCTCGGATTACGGTGTTCCTGGGCGGTCGTGCTGCTGAAGAAATCGTCTTTGGCAAGGATGAGGTCGATTCTGGTGCTGATAACGACATTCAACAACTAACCCGGATTGCGCGGGGGATGGTGACTCAAGTCGGGATGTCCGAACTAGGCTTAGTCGCGATGAATACCGATCGTCAAGAATACTCGGAAACCATTGCCGCTCAAATCGATCGAGAGGTGCGTAAAATCGTTAAAGAGTGCCATCAGCAAGCCCTCGATCTGCTCCAAGCCCATCGCCCTCTAATGGATCTGTTAGCAGATATCTTGGTTGACAAAGAGACCATTGATGGTGATGAATTTCGTCAAATTGTCGATCGCGAAACCGGACGCAAAGAGACTCTCCAAACTAAACCTGTTTTAGCTGGATCTTAATCCATTGTCAAAGCAAAAAGCCCAGCATCTGAATGGTGTTGGGCTTCCTTTTTTGGTGTTACTGAATTGAGAAATAATCTAGAACTAATATCAATAGTGAAGTAAGTATTATGGTTCATACTCCCTTCCCACCCAGGAAATAGACTACTTACCACCACCGTTACACACTAATAGCCCATCTGTCTATTCACTATCCACTCACTAGTCTAGATATCTAATTCTTCACTGGAAAGGGAGTAAGTAGGTATTATTGAGATTAGTAGCTTTCTCGATGATGAGATCGATCTTGACTGCTGCTAGCTCACTCGTTTCGCCGCGACTTATGACCAAACTGCTGATGGTTACTACGGTTCCTGTAGTTTTAACCAATTTTCTGCTCCCCTTTGCTGCCCATTTTCGCGATCGAGGCTGGCAAGTCGATGCCATGTCTTGTGGCTTTTTAGCTGATGATATTTGTTATCAAACATTCGATCGATTGTGGGAAGTACAATGGTCGAGAAATCCTCTCGATCCGCGCAATCTACTAGGAACTCCAGCCAAAATTAGAGAGATTGTCCAGCGCGAACAATATGACATCATTCATGTCCATACTCCTGTCGCCGCTTTTGTGACACGGTATGCGTTGAAAGATATCCGCAAACAACTAGGCGCAAAGGTGATTTACACCGCTCACGGTTTTCACTTTTTCCCAGGCGGAAAACCACTCAAAAACGCCGCGTTTCTAAACTTGGAGAAGTCAGCTAGCAATTGGACAGACTATCTAGTTACGATCAATCGGGCAGATGAAGCCGCCGTTGAGCAGCATCAACTAGTATCACCAGGACATTCTCGCTATATGCCAGGGATTGGGGTAGATCTAGACTATTACAATCCTCAAACGATCTCAGAGTCAGCAGTAGCCCAAATCCGCGTTGAATTAGGCATCGATGCCACAACACCACTATTGCTCTCCGTTGCCGAATTTAGCCCTCGGAAACGTCATCAGGATACAATTGCCGCATTTGCGAAATTGGCTCGGTCAGGGGTTCATCTAGCCATCGCTGGAGCTGGTCCACTAATGGCGCAAATGCAGCAATTGGCGATCGATCTCCAAGTTGACTCCCGCATCCATTTTTTAGGCAAGCGCAATGATATACCAGTATTGATGAAAGCGGCGAATGCTAACATTCTGGTTTCTGCCCAAGAAGGGCTACCCAGAAGTGTGATGGAATCACTAGCATTAGAGCTACCAACCATTGGTACCAAAATTCGCGGGACTCAAGATTTATTAGCGGGAGGCTATGGTTTGCTGGTGGATGTGGGCGATGTGGCCGGATTGACTGAGGCAATTGCCTGGATTCTCGATCGACCGGAAGCAGCCAAAAATATGGCAGAACGCGGCCGAGAACACCTAGCTAATTACGATCTCAAATCTATTATCAAGCTACACGAGGAACTCTATGCAGAAGCTCTGATCGAGGCAACATAGCCTCGATTTAGCAATCTCAGTAGAAATGATGATAATTTTTATCATTTGGTTAATTTATTAGCAAAAGAGTCAGATATCAGTGTTCTTTTAAGTTACTATTGAAATTAGTGATAAATACTCCCTTCCCAGTGAAGAATTAGATATCTAGACTAGTGAGTGGATAGTGAATAGACAGATGGGCTATTAGTGTGTAACGGTGGTGGTAAGTAGTCTATTTCCTGGGTGGGAAGGGAGTAGCTTAACCAGGAACAGGGGTCTAAATCCCCATCCTAATAACCCAATTATCAATTATCAATTATCAATTATCAATTAATTTAAGGATTTATGCCAACAGAAACACAAGAACTACTCGTCTCAGAACTAGTCGGGCCATTGAGTATGCACTTCCGGCGGGGTGAGGCTGCTTATCAAAATTTTCATGCTGATGGTAGACAATATCTATTCGCCAAAATTCTCAGGGATAATAACTGCCAAGTCAGAGATCTCATCCTCGCCAAAGGTCATCTACTCCCTTTTGAGCAGCAGCAAAACGCGATCGAATTAGTCGCACACTTAGACATCTGGCTAGCACTGTGGGAGCATCTGGCATCAACTAAAGCGCACAAACCCGAAGATGGTTTCAGTTTTGAAAGCTGTAAATATCCCCAAACAGCAGCTAAATCGTTAAAAGAATTCTGTCTAGAACTCTGCAATTAAACTAACTAACCAACATCAATGGGCACTAAATCTACCAAATCTGTACTATTCTTAGGTAAAAAAAACGACGATTATTGCGATCGAGCATTACAATTTGTCGAAGCTAACTTTGAAAATGTCACCTCATACTTTTCGGCATGGGGCGAACCGATGCCGCCAGAGATCCATGATTGGCAAGGGGATTATATCTTCTCCTATCTCTGTCGCTGGGTGGTGCCCTTATCCGTGATTCAATCCGCAGCCATAGCTGGAATTAATTTTCATCCAGCATCACCCCATTATCCCGGCATTGGCTGTAACAATTACGCCCTCTATGAAGATGCGACTGAATATGGTGCTACCTGTCATCATCTGGCAAGCAAAGTAGATACGGGAAAAATTATTGCAGTTAAACGGTTTCCCGTCTTCCCAACCGATGATGTTAGCTCATTACTATTTAGAACCTACGAATTTCAATTAGTACTATTCTACGAAATTGCTGGAAAAATTCTCAATGGCGAACCATTACCTGAAGCGGATGAGCATTGGACTAGACATCCTCGCAGCCGCAAAGAATTTAACCAACTGGGCATAATCACACCAGACATGGACGATGCGGAAATAGCCCGAAGGGTGAGAGCAGTCAGTTATGGTGTATTCCAACCAACAGTAGATCTGGGTGGATTTAGATTCCAGCTTAAAGTCTGGTAATTGATAACTTCAAATGCTAACAATTGTGAGCTACGTAACAACTCTTAAGCCATAATTGGGTAAAATAGGGACAGTGGTATAAGTTAGATCGTTTGTTACAGTCAGCGATCGTTACTAATATTGAGTTCAATACATTCATCACATGGAATCTAGCGTCCCCCCTGGCAAATCTCAAACCGAACCTCCTCCCAATCGGTGGGGTGAATTCTGGGGCAGTGCGATCGCGATATTCACACTAATCTTACCAGTTGCCGCGATCGTTCATTACTCGCCAGCTAGTCGAGTTCAAGCTTTACCAAATTTACCCTCTGCAACACAGTCTAGGCTTTAGGGGAAAGGGGAAAGGGGAAAGAAAAGGCTGTAGGGTGTGGGGTGTAGGGTGTGGGCAGGAAAGGAGAAAGGAGGGAGTATCCAACACCCAACACCCGATACCCAACACCCCCTCTTCTCCCAGTCTCCCAGTCTCCCACTCCCCCAGTCTCCCAGTCTCCCAGTCTCCCATCTCCCATCTCCCATCTCTTCAAAAATTAACCAACGCCCCAATTCCCAATCCCTAGTAAAATGCAAGTAGGGGATAAATATCCCCCTAGTTTTTTTAAATTGGAGAATTTTGTTTTGGACTTATCCCTCATCCCCGCTCAACCAAAATACGGGATTATCAACGTATTAATCGAAATTTCGGCTGGTAGCAAAAACAAGTACGAATTTGACAAGGATCTGAATGCGATGGCACTCGATCGCGTGTTATCCTCCTCAGTACACTATCCTTGCGACTACGGTTTTATTCCTAACACCTTAGGTAATGATGGCGATCCATTGGATGCTATGGTAATCATTGACGAACCTACTTTTCCTGGCTGCGTTATTGCCGCACGTCCAATTGGGATGCTAGAAATGATCGATGGTGGCGATCGAGATGAGAAAATTCTCTGTGTAGCTGACAAAGATCCCAACTATGCTCACGTAAAATCCCTCAAAGATATTCCCCAACATCGCTTGGATGAAATCTCGGAATTCTTCAAAACATACAAGAATCTCGAAAAGAAAGTCACTGAAATCCTCGGCTGGAAAGATGTCGATGCTGTCATGCCTCTAGTTCAAGAATGCGTCGCCGCTGCGAAGAAATAGGCTTTAAGCTTTAGGGCAAAGGGGAAAGGGGAAAGGGGAAAGGGGAATACAAAGCATTTCCCCGACACCCGACACCCGACACCCGACACCCGACACCCGACACCCC